>KN478181.1:156021-174417 GCA_000787095.1 Periophthalmodon schlosseri | reverse complement strand
TTCCACGTATTGTCTGTGCAAACATATAATCATTTGGGTTAAAGCTAGGCACAAGAATGCTTTATTGTGTGGAATTAAGTGTTTGGGTTGGGTTTACACTCTTATTTTTAGACAGGCCATAGTGATACGCTTGATGTGCTAAATACGATAAATCGCTAATTCAACTGCGTTTGCAACCAAAATTGATCCTTATGTTTTGGTGGAAAAAAAGGATGATGAATGTATTAGATATTTATTATTACAGTTTTGCTAATGTACATAATTATGGACCTTTGCACAGACCTCGCCTCAATAAATATGACTTTATAAAGAAAAGTGCATGAATGCTATTGCATTTATGTTATGTTGCTGTACCAATTTCCCTCATAAACAGGCGCACACACACCATGTGTGTGTGAGCCTGGGTATGGGTGCTACACATCTAAAACCTAAGACAGGCACCATCAAGTTGATAAGCTGTTTATTTAAGCATTATAAACAAAAGGGGGCAGATACCGTACGATTACTCTTCTTTGTGCTGCTTTCATTCATTTCTTGTTTGTTTAACTTTACAACACTGTTGATGTCTTTTTATATTTTATGAATGAAATAAATAAACACAAATAAATAAAATATCTCAAAATCTGATGCTAACACTGTATTCCATTCTCTCACCCAAAGTGCCCATGTTAGATTTGGCCCTGCACACTTGTGCTGGGGTTTGCACTCACACGTCTGGTGCTAAAGAACATGATATGACAGGAGACAGCCTTAACATGTATAAAGACCTGCCATGGCACGAGTGCATGTATTTCTCATCTGCTAGTGTAATAGTTCGGAGTCTAGGCTTGTTGCAGTTAAGCTGGAATGAAAAGCCTTTTCAGAATAACACAGATGAGGCAAAAAGTGAAAAATCCCAGTGATGAACTACTGTACGCTGATGTCAGTTTCACAGAGTTAAACAACTTGCACTCCCCTTATCTGCCTAGTCAGCACACTTCATAAACACTCAGCAGAAAAAAAGCTTGATACAAGATAAATCACTGAAGATGTGGAGGTTCTGTCTATATTTTTACGGTGCTGGTAAGTCAAAGTCCAGGTTTGCACAGAGTGGGAGTCGGGCGAAGTCTGTACTCTTATGGAATATATTGAACCATGCTGCTTGGAGGCTTGCCCCGTCACAGTGATTAGCCCGACAGACAGATGTGGTCGGCGGGCTGCATTGTGTAATTTGGCCCAGATGTAGGTGGAGAGTCTGCAGCCAAAAGCAAAACTTGGAAATTGTAACTCCCCTGGACCCCCTGCTGCTGTTGTTTTTCATTTGACTTTCTCCATAAGACTGATTTTTCAGACTCTTGGTGTTCAGAGAAGTCAATGATCGGACAGGCTATTTCAAAGTGCTTCCAAGTGTAATTTCAGACTTTTGGGTAGTTTACTGTGCCAGTGTTTTGCCCTGACTTGTTTTCTTATTTTCCCCTTTGCTCTGGCTTCTGTTTTCTATGGTGCTGCTGCTGAACTGTTGATGTATGGCCCTTGTCAAAAGATTGAAAAACATGCAGCGGCAGAAATACAGAAGATAGCCCAAAGATGATCTCATTGTGCCTTCCATGTGCACTTTGAATATCTTAATTTATTCGATCTGAAAGCCAAGCCAATGAAAGCCTTATTCTTAAGCTGACGGTATAGGTCTTTCATTTGGCTGATTTAGAACCTGATATTTTCAGTTCTGCACTCTAGGTTCATTTTCATGTAAGGCATCTTTTTTGTTTGACACTAAATTTGTATGACAGGAGGAAAGGGAGGGAAGCATTCATGTCAACGTTGAATAAATGCACTCTTCTCCTGGTGCCGGTCTGACTCACCTCTTTATTTTCTGAGACTATTGTGGCACAAGCAATCCATCTTTCAATTATTTTATTTAATACCATTTATAGAGTATTGATGCCACTTATTGCCTCTTCTGATCAAAACGTACTGACAGATTAAATACAGTTATGTATGTTTATGACAACACTATACAGGCATACAGCTTGTTTTAGACGGGGACAAAAATTAGACTACGGGGGCCACCATAGTCTCCTGTATTAATGAAAAGCAATGGCCATCTTGATGGTGCTCCTTCAAATGTGCAATATTCTCTTTTATGCTCATCATTCACTATATCTAATCTACTTGATAATCTAATGCAATGGTGGATCAGGACACCGACATTTGACCTTACCTCATGTTTGCAAACAACAGCCTGCTCTCTTCAATGTTGAGCTCTTTTTGCTTGAATATAGCCTTTTCCTCAGTGAATATTTCATACAAAGCTACTTAAGGAAGCACATTAGCATTTTTCTTCATTGATATTCAATTCCTCAGAAAGTATTTCATTTGACCTACTTCTTTCTTGTAGCAAAGGTATGAGGGTGCTTTGCTGGTATGTATTTTATGGTAACATCTTGATTTGTATACTTTCTCTAGACTCTTAGGGCTTAACAAGATCATTGATTTAACCAACAGAAAGTTAGAAAATCCAACAGTGAAACAGACATTGGTCAATCCAATCCATTTGCAGATAAAGTTCAAATCTGTAGGGCCAGAGCCCACTCAAGACTAAGGTTGCACTCACACTAGGACTTTTGAACCGTGCCGCGCTCAAGCATAGCATTGCGTAGGGTTCTATGGTCCGCACTCACACCTGCACAACCGAACCGAGCCACGGCCCGGTGACGCCATCACATGGCACTGTTTGTTTACATGTTGTGCAGCAAGTCCCGCGCCATCTCTATCTCTTAAATAGTGAGACAGATATGAGTCCTACTGTGATACGCACACAGTTTGACCCACCTCCTCCAACCGGGCCAAAGTCCCAATTGAACCATGTCTGGGCGACCAGCCAGATATTGGGTCATCCAGCCAGGTGAGGGAAGGGGAGGATCCGGGTCCACAGAACAGAATCAGGGCGTAGGAGGGGTGTCTAGGGTTCAGTCCTCACCGGGCGGTCAGCAGCCAGGCATCTCAAACAGTTGCACTCCCGAGGGGAGTGGGACAGGGAACAACTTGTGAATAGCAATGAACAGACTTCAGGTGAACTGAATCGTGAATGTTGTTGGCAGGGAAAGTAAGACTAACAGAAGATAGAGCTGAGGTTACTATACTTCCTCCAGCATAGTTGCTCCTAAGGCAGCTTAGCTAAAACTGTGGGTTTTATTTCTGCTCCTAACTGGCCTGGCTATAAGCTTATTCAAAGAGGAATATTGAAAGAGACTGTGGGGGCCTCTTTAACATGGGCAGGGAACTGATTCTATAACACAGGAGCTTGGTAGCTGAACGCTCTCCCTCCTACTGTGCTTTTACATTATTACACTAGACTTCACACAACTATCCCTGTTGTCAGTAAAGAAACCAGGGTTCTGGCTCCACATATGACAACTTGAGCAGAATAGAGTGAACGAAGTGGAGGAAGGCCCAGGCATGATGCTAGTCGGCAAGGTTAGCTCAGGCTGAAGCTAGTGAGAACGGCTTTAATCCACAAAATACTAAGCGATTGGGAGTTGAATAAGGCTCCAGGGGTTTAAGTAAGTAACCAAGCATCAATTATGTGTTAAAGAAGTTAAAAAGTATTTGATTCATCCATGGATTAACAATAGCCGAGAGACAGCTAGCAAAACAACTTGCAAACAGAATACACTCACAGGGAAGTGACGTCACTGCAAAATGCATGCTGACATTGAAGTGTTACCAAAATTCTGTATGTATTAAGGAAAAAGATTAGAGCTTGAAATATAATAAATAATGTGTAAAAAAGGACAATCTCAGTACCAGATGCAAAGTGACCAGGTAAAGTACCACAGAACATATGGTCCTTGTTATTGTAGTCCACAATTGTGAATGTTATATCACAGAAATTGCATCCATAAGGAGTTTCTCGCACACATTTTCCACCCACTTTCTTCCCGAGTTGCACTGCCCGCTAGCACATGGTTCATTATGTCACGTAATGGCTTCCAAAACTCTCCATTTAGCTCCATGGGCACACACTTGAAGATGCTGGCCTCTACGGGTTATGGATAAACAAATGTTCAGTTAATTTGTTGTTTCTTTTGGTTTGAATAAATAGGCCATGTCTTCTCTGTTTAAACCACTGCCCAAAAGCGACAAATGCGCTTCCAGCGGGAAAGTGCATGCGCAGTGAAAGCCCTCCTTAGGGGATCATTATCATTTTTGTCAGGTTCTTGTTAGGCCAAGCTCATAGTTGGGGCTGTCTCTGTCCTTGAGGTATCTACAGAGCGGCCTGTCGCCACACAGAGACAAATCACTTAACATTGGCAGCGAAGCGGCCATTAGCTTGCCCAGGCTTGGCTCACCTGTTCGCCCAGGAAAGCCTCTCTGGACAAAGGTTATGGAGGACTCCGCAAACACCCTGTCAAGATGCTAATGAGCGATCACCCATACATGCCAATAGTACAATCAATTGAATTAGTTTACTATATAACTATATAAATAAATTCCTTTTCAGCTGCCCACTTTGTTATGACAGCGATTTAGTCTGGATCAGATATTTAGGCGAAGCGATAAGGCAGGCGCAAACAAGGCAGAGAATTCACGGTATCTTGGTTCAGAAACATTTCACAACAGATTCTATTTAAAGTAATCCAAACACAAATCCACGTCTATAACCTTCTAATAAATATGCAAAAGCACCAAATCCTCCTACAGTTGAAGACCCTTTGTAGCCTTGGAATACAAAACATGCTCACTAAACTAAACAAGCAAAGAAGCCTGTCGGAGGTGGGTGTCGAGATGCATAAGCGAGTAAGGAATGCTGATGCCGCACTAGAACAAGTTCAGACTGTGAAAAAGTTTGGAATTGGATAAGAAATCAGTTTACTCTTAAATTCTCCAAATCCCTCTAAATTTGACCTTAGGGTTAGTTTCACAATAAGAGTGAAATTAGTTTGTAGTCAAATGTTGTGTGGGCAAAACTCCCGATTCCCAATATAAAGTACACTAGGGCTGTTGTCGGCCGCCGATCGATTAAAAAGAGGGAGGTGGCAAAAGCTCTCAAAACTATTACGAATCTGACCTAAAATGCACTCCCAAGACTATAACCGAACAGGAGTTCATGCAAAAACAACTATTTATGCCGAAAAAATGTACTAGCAAAAACTGTATTTATATAAAGACAGATTCAACTTGTGAATAATGAATTTAATCTTCCTTTTTACATATAAATACCAAAAAATTTTAATCTTCACTCAATGCTGTTGTCCCATATAAATCCGTATGATTGAAACAAAATGACCGATTAATCGACTAATCGACTTAAGGCCTACAGCCCTGAATGTTGTGGAGTCATTGGATCATGTGACTCAGCCAATAGTGTGGCTCCCAACCGGCTAAAGGCATTTTAAGCCTGTGTTAATCATACCCCTCATTGCTGTCTAGATGTTAGTACAATGACAGACATTCATAGTGCAAAGTTTTCTCATTGTCCAGGAGAGTGCATGTGAGTGTTTTTCTAGCTCAAAAGCCGTCATCTGACCTGATTAAGCATGGACTAATGAAAAGCCATATGATATGAGCAGTAGTTGACGGCTGGCCTCTCGGCGGTCACTGAATAAGACACGAGTAACGCATATGGTACTGGTCTATGGGCAGCGCTAATGCGTCAGAGCCGACCGTAAGGGTCCTGCTGAGTGGACCATCCTCAGACTGACCTCGGGCTGTGATGTGCCCTGCTGGGCCAAGGCACTGCTGCTGCCCCCTGCTGCTGTTCAGCCATTATAACCGCAATGAGCATCCAACAGCATTTACCATGTAATAGGCAGGTCCTAGTGGTAAGTGTGTGTGTGTGTGTGTGTGTGGCAGCTGACTGGATGGAAGTCAGGAGTCTACTGCGAGCCTGCTTTATAAGTGGTTTTAGGTATTGTGTATGAGCAATGTGATGGTGTTGTTGTGATACTAAAATGTCAACTTCTGATTCTGATGCTAAGGAATAGACTCAATACCGATTCAGATACCACGATGATAATAAAAAAACACTCTTTATTTAGACAATATAAAGTCACTTTCTTTATATTACCTAGACAATATAAAGTCACTTTCTTTTATATTACCATGTGGCCTTATATCTGTGTCAGGTAGGATTTACAGTGATCCATGGGCGTATGCTAGTCTTTGTGTCTTATACTTGTTCTGATACAGCTCAAGATCATTCTAAAGCTATTCAGGAAAGGTTCATTTCTGTCCTGTGAATTTGACCTTTTCAGTATTGATACTTGCTCAAATGAGTATCTAGTTTTGATACTAGTTTTTATATCGATTAGTATCCGATTTTCAATACGTTTGCCAACTCTGCAATGTGATACAGGACTAAGACAAACTAAAATAAAACAATGAGTAGAAAATACAATAATGAGTAGTTATGAGTGTTATTGATTCTATGAAGGCCATGGTTATCAGAAGGTTGGCAGTTCAAAACCCTGCTGTTTACCAGTTCATACTGCCGTGTTGTGTCCTTGAGCAAGAGACTTCCCCCAAACTGCCTTTGTGATTGTGTTTGCGAAGATTGGCATTATAATCCTTCTTGCTAAGTATATAATCAAGATCCTGGCTCAAGATCTGAGTAGTAGTCCCAAGTTTACAATACATTTTGGAAGCCATCTGCTCCTGACATGTTGACTTTATTGGCATTTGCTCATTATTATTCTTTCACTTCTATTTGATCCTATTTTCCAACACTGAAAAACATCTCCTAAGTAAGCTCTTTGCAATAGTGCACTGGAAAATTGCTTGGGGAGTTGCAGTAAACATTTGTCACATTACTCGTTTATATCTTAATATTGTATTAACAGGCTTTCAATTGCGTGTAGCACATTTCTGCCCTTAAAGCGACCCTCGTGGAAGAGGAAGCTTAAGGTTTCCGCTCTGCCACTCATTCTGTCACACAGCTACCATTTCCTCTTCTGGGTCATCTCTCTGGAGAGCAGGTCTGTCAGCCGGAGACAGCAGCGAGGTAGAGGGTTAGCACGGGAGTCACAGTTTACTCTAGATGTGAGGCGTGGACCGCAATAGAAATACAAAAAATGTCAATGAGAAATAAGAAACAACACTCAACTTTGTCGGACTAAAGATTTAAACTGAATAATTAAACAGAAGCAATCCAAGTCAGTAGATTAGCTGATCCAAGAACAAAAAGATTGGATTAATTAAAACAACCAAATTACTATTTTTGTAGTAGTTAAAGTGCATATAACAGATTAGACTATTCACCTCACTAATACATTGTTAAGATCATTATATTTAAGATTTTACTAAAAATATTGCCTTTTTTCATCTCATTTTTGTTTTGGTGATGTTTACAATTTTACTTCCTGGTTTGACAGAGGCAGCAGATGTGACATACATAAAGGTAATTCCATAATTGTTACCTAGCAACTATAATGTTAAGATAACCTGTAGAAATTACAACACCTTTTATATTGTTAAATGAACATTTAAACAGCCAGAAAAATGCTTTCCTTTTTTGTAGAAGAAGTATTTCATTTTAGAACTCACCGGCACTACTTCCTATATTTTTGTACTTTTCTTCTCAACTTTTTTCCACAAACTGCCGCTTAACTGATGTGAAATTATGATAAATATTCACAGTTACTACCCCACCAAACCAAGTAATAATCGGAAAAAAACAACTTTCATATCCATTTTAACCTCAAATAAACTTCTTTTCAAGTTTTCAAGATTCTGACCTGAACTTCTGTCGTCCTTCTTGTTGTCATGCAGTGTAATAACGCTGCGCGCATTTTAAAGACAGAGCTCCATTTAACTATCCTCTGACCCTATCTCCCCCCAAACCTGTAAACAAGCATGACACTGGCAGTCTATTTAGCTGATGGATATGCTATTGACTTTATTGCGTTGCTCTTGCTCCATCTGGAAGGGCCTGACATGGATGGTTTCTTGCCTTTGGAGGAAGCTCGCTGCGGGGGATAAATGGACCCGCTATACCGATAACTCTCTCCTTCTGTCTGTGGGCGTATGCTTTATGCAGGTGGGATGATGCTGAGGTTAGGGAGGAGAGGAGCTGCCTCGTGAATCTCAGGAGGGGGTTAGGGGACGGAGCCGTGGAATCACCCATCTCATTTGAGCTGTATAAATGACTTTTTGAACCGAGCATTTGTTCTGCAGCTTGTATAGCAATAGTGATATGGGATCCTTATTTCTACTTGTGGTTTTTAGTCCATCAACTACAACATTTTCATTATAGATATTTTTTTGTTTTTAATAAAATTGGATACAGGAACAACCATCTGGATCCACCTTCAAATTTATAGTAATAGTATAGTTGAATAAGTCACTTCTATGGTTAATTATTTCTTCATTCGGCTATTTATTTGTTGCAGCTCATGTCTTTTAATAAGCTTGTCTATTTAAAATGTTTTATTGGGATTATCCTGCTGTCAGTTGTATAAAGTAGTTTCAATATTATCGTTTATTGCAGTATATCCCTATAGCAATATTTCAAAATGCTTTCAGCTATCTATAAGGACCATTACGAAACAATGCTAAACTATCTCATTCTTAACTTTGAAAAATGAAACTTTTGGCTCCAACTGCCGACCAATTTTTCATTTAGTTCAGCCCACATTGTTGTTTTCAGCCCATTTTGCTGTTTTGCTCTAAACTTGAGTTGCTGGCACTTTGCAGAGATGCTGGCTAAGCCCCTGTTTAATATGAGGCTCTGACTATGCATTTGTCTGAATTTGGGAGCGTCTCCTTAGCGCAGGCTATTGATGGCGGCAGTGTAAGTGTAAGCAGTGTGTGCAGGTGGAATGGTCTGGGCTTTTGTTTTCTCATCTCACACCTACTCCTAATGGCCTTATTGGATCAATTAAGAGGCCATTCTGTAAAGGTGCTCAGTAACTCATGATTTAGCCAGCCTTCATTAGCTTATTGGGCCTGTTAATAGGCTTAGGGTGGCTGCGCATGTCTGTGTGCACGTGTTGGGACGATGGCGCGTTCATTCCTTTTCCTTATTGGCACCGTTTGACATGGAAAAGTCATTTGCTACTTTAAATGCAGTGTGTTTAACTGTTTAAAAGACATTTGTTATATTTCAAACAGGGTGTAGATTTGACTAAAGAATGTAATTAATTATATTACAAGACTTCCGGACACCATGTCATACTTAGTTCACTATGGTCACTAGGCAGATTTTGACCAATCATAAAAAGTAGTTGTTATGATGCCACAATGCCGTTTTTAGGGACATGTCTTTAATAATAATAATGCCTCACGCTTGTAATGCGTTTTACAGGCTTGTCGAAATCGCTCAAAGCGCTACACTGTATATATCTGTGTAATCCCTCAGTCATCCAGGTCTGATCCATAGTAAAAGCAAAATATAAAATCTGTCAACTGGGCAAAAAGTTGTAGGAGTGAAGACGTTTTGCTGCTCATCCAGGCGGCCTGGATGACAGAAGCAAGGCTGTCAATCTGCACCATCTCCCCCTCTGACCATGAACACTCTCACCACTTTCATACTAGGCAAGGTAAAGGACACAACAACAACTTGGTCCAAGCGGGAATCGATCCCGCGACCTTAAGGTTCGGGGACCACTGCTTTAACCGCGGAGTCGCTGTTGCCCCTTTGGTACAGTTTGTACAGCCCTAACTCTGGCACCATCTCCTCGTCAAACCGTAAACACATTTAAAGATATAAAGTTAATGGTAAAAGGTTTTGCATTCATCCATCTACCATTTCTTTCTTGAGCTGTGCCAAAATGTTGTTTTATTTTGATGTATTGCCAGGCTCACTGTCATTCTTGTGAGTTGACGGGTGATGTTTAATTCTGATGTATTGGAATTATAAAGGCCTTTCAGATAATATTGCTGCTTTACAGTTGGAAAAAGCAGAGCACACACAATGTGAATAGACACAGTGTGTAGGCCGCCTGCTGCTCCAGAGGCCACAGATGTAAGGAGCATACGTGTTACCATAAACATTGATTACTGAGGCACACGCACAGACACTTGGACGAGAAACAGAGCAGAACGCAATCTTCAACCACATTTGGAATGGCCCTCTGCACTCTTTTTCATCCGCCTCCTCCTCCTTCCTCTTTCTATGTGATTTATTTGTAGAATACAAACAAAGCAGAATCAATGTTGACAGTAAACAACTTCTGCAGTTAGTAGTTGAATGGAATTTTAAGACCTCGTGTGTGATTGTTAACAGAAAAAGACGTATTTTTTGTTTGGTAACTGACATTGGCATCAGCTAAAATTAGATATAGTAATTTTAGAACAGCAACTTTGAAGACTGATGAAAACTAGCATTGTCACGATACTAAAATTTCAAACTCTATACTAAGGAATAGACTCAATACTGATTCAGATACCACAATGATAAAAAACAAAAAACAAAAAACAAAAGATACAGCTGAAGATCATTCTAAAGCTTTTCAGGAAAGATTCATTTCTGTCCTGTGATTCATTTCTGTCCTGTGAATGTGACTTTTTTAGTGTCGATACTTGTTCAAATGAGTATCTAGTTTCAACACAAATGTTGGTATTGATTAGTAACTGATTTTTGATACTTTTGGCAATCTTAGTGTGAACAGAAAAAGTCATATTTTTAGTATTTTTGTTTGGTAACTGGCACTGGGATCAGCTAAAATTAGATGTAGTAATTTTAGAACATGAACTTTGGACATTAGTGAAAACAAAAGGCATTGTTGAAACATGATTTTGAAGTGAGAGCAAAAACATAGTGTCAAGAAATCACATGTTGGTTGACTGTTTACTTTGAGGTGTCAAAAAATCAAATGGATAAAATTTGAGCTTTCCTGAACAGTTTTAGTATGATTTTGAGCTTTATCAGAATGAATGTAAGACCTCATTCTAAGATAAAGAAAGTACTGTTATTTTGTATGTGAAAATTACATTCTATTTCTAAAAAAGGAAAATTTTTGATCTTCATTGTGGTATTGTAATTGGTATCGAGTGAATTCCTTAGGATCAAAATCAAATATTGTGACACTGTGTCACACTACTTAGAACTACAGATTTCTCAATAATTCAATGTAACACATTATAAAAATAGTGTTATGTAGGCCTGCCACTATAATAAATTTTGAAGCACGATATATTCCTACAGAGAAATATTGCGTTAAACGATAATATTGAAACTACTTTATGCCATTGTTATAAAATAAGATAATCCTAATAAACCCATTTTTAAACACACTGTATCATAAAAGTTATTTATTTTACCCTCTATAGTTTAAGTCTTACATTATTACAAAAAATGACAAAAATCTCTCCACTATTGCAAAGAAAATGTACACACAAGAAATATTGAGCCCCAAAATATATCGTTTCAGCTTTTTCATACTGAACGATAAATCGATATAGTGTTTATTGTGACAGGCCTAGTGTTATGTAATGTTTATATTATTGCAGCCAAAAATCAGCTGATCTGACTAGAGTACTAGACGCTTTTTAAAGCACAGATGTCTTTGTGCTAGTTTTGCATCTGTTTTACTTAGTGCGTGGCCAAAAATAAAAAAGAAACAAAACTAAACATGCAAATCTTCTCCCATGGGATGATAATGAGTACACGATGCTCTTCAAGTTCATGGCAGAACAAAGAAACATGTGCACCAAGCAAGCCTCGCAGTATAAATCAGAATTTCAAAAAACTTTGCTTATAATAAGAAACATCGCTTGGCTTGTGACGGCTTCATTATGTTTTTCCTTTATCGTCAAGTGCCACACTTGTAGCGGCAACTGTCACATTCTATAGCCATGTTTATCTCATCTTTGGGCCCTAAAAGAGTTCGCTGGCTTTTTGTAGATCACACATGACAGCCCTGTTATCAAGATCAACCCTCCCCCACTCTTTTTTGGATTGGGGGGGCGAATAAAACCTAGATATTGTCGGAGACGTATTTGGACAGGCTTCCGTGATTCTCGTTTATGCATCAGTCAAGAAACCACACAAGCTGTCCAGCCCTATCTGCCAATCACATCCGCGTTCGCTGACTGGCTTTTATCTGAAGCTTTTATATGTGCAGTCAGCATCAAAGATTTTCCAAAATGATGAGTACGACAAGAGCGCTCACGGAAAATGAGATGATAAAAACATTTGTGACAAGCACCATATGCTTCTCCCCAGGCGCTCGACTTCTCCTGTTGTCTGTAGGTTGTAGGGTCAAGGTAAAGGCTCTGGCCATTTAACTCACATTTTGTCCATTGCGGGGCTAGAGATTGAGTTGTCGGCATCTTCCAAGTAGGGCAGGGCGATACAGCAATAAAAATCGAATTATGACCTCTCTGTGACTATATGCTATTTCGGTAAAATTGTCATATCGTGATTCCCTGCTTTTTTGTTTAATGCAGGTCTAAGGTCAAAAACAGACACTTTCCACCAACCACGCCTCGTATTGGTCAGCCTTTTCTCATGCTCTGGTGTATATAACCAATCACAGCGAAGAATAAACTTTCCAGAAACAGCAGATAGCTTTAGTTACCTCTCGGGCAAGGCAAGTTTATTTGTATAGCACAATCCGTACACAAAGTGCAGAATAAAAACCTAACTAAAAAGTCCAAACAGTTTTGAGCTTGGATTTAAACATTGTCAAAGTAGAGGCCTGTCTCACATTATCAGGAAGAATGTTCCAGGGTTTAGCTGCATAAAACTGAAAAACTGATTCCCCATATTTAGTCATGAGTTTGGGCACCAGCAGGAGGCCGGTCTCTGAAGTCCTCAGAGAGTGAAATGGCTCATATGGCACTAACATGTCGGAAACAAAGAACAAACGCATTTGCAAATTGCTGTATAAAAGATACTAAGAAAAACATGAATAGTGATACAAATCTAAATCATAATCTGGCTTTAACATTTTTTGGCACATCTCCCACCCCTACTTCCAAGTGGATTTAAAGGCCTCTGTATTAGTGAGATAGATATTAAAACAATTCAAAAGAGATCATTTTATTATCTAACTCCCACTCACCACCCCCAAACTCAAAGCTGCGAAGGTTGTTTATATTCATTTTAGGGCATTCACTACAAAATGAACACACATTTGGAACTGAAATTTGCAAATGCGTTTGTTCTTTATCTTTTCAACGAAAGGTCATGGCTTAACATTGAACTGGAGACAATCTATCCTTATCCTTGTTTATGCACTACTTCATGTGCAGAGATTTATGGAAACACAGATATCTGGGCAAAACCAATAGCCTACCATGAATAGAAGTGTAGCCTATATTCTGTTAGGCATACAGAGATTTGCGACTGTACCTTCTGGTTTGTTACTTTTATTTATTGTGATATTAGAGACAATACAAACAATAAAAGACATTTTGACTTGAGGGAATAGGGAGTGCATACATCAAGGTTTGAAGGGGGTGATGAGACAATAAGAACGGCATCTGTTCATCTTATATGGGAGTCTAAGTGTGCGTATTTACATTATTTGTGACATGATAGACTTCTACACTATGAAGAAAACATACTCTTTCAATAAACTCAAGGCTATGCGAAGTACTGCTTTTTCCACAGACCACAGCATCAAAAATAAGCTCTGTCAATACAGTCAGGAAGCCCACGAGGCATTTTATTCCGTACAATACCTTTGTACAGTTATCATCCCCATCCCTATCTACCAGTTAACGCCGCATATATTTTGTTCTGGGATGACAGCATGCGAGAGGATGTTGGAAGTTTAGACAGTGATGTCAGAGAATTGGAGAGCGTACATGCATTCTCGAATACTTCCATTCTTCCATTCATCCCTCTTCACTCTAAATGTTGGCAGCTCGTCTATACGTGGGCTTCTCTATTCCAGGGAGGGTCCTTCCCACTCCGTTTACATGCAGCCAAATCACTCAGATGCACAGTCATACAATAAAAGAGTGAAACAAGCAGGGCAATGAAAAGGTTTTGAGCGCCTAGGTTTGACGAGGCTCCTTTCGGCCGCAGAAAAAGCGCTGTTAAATCCAGTCTTGCGGAAAGTCAGCGGCCTTGACATTTGGCCTAACAAGGAGAGAAGAGAGGAGGAGGAGGAAGAGGTTACTCATGCATGCTCACCTTTCATCAGACTGTCATCAGGGCAAGTGCAAACAAACAGCACCAGCCAAAGAGTGGACACAGGCGGGTGGCTCAGATCTTTTACACTAGTGAGACACATGCTTACAGCTGTGGGACTATGTGTTCAGCCAAAACATATGCCGTGAATATAACAGCCTTCTGCACATTAAGTTGCGCAGTGATCATTACCTCTATCATTCAGCGTAATAATCATTGAGTGCAGTTTCCATTAGTTAGATATGTAATTTTCCTTATCAAAACCTTAAAGTGGAACTAAGCACTAAATCCATTTTTTTTCACTACTGAACTGTGTATATGGTGTTTTAATAGTATTATCTTATGCTCCTAGTCATTTTTTGGCAACTTTAGTGCAAATTAGGGAAATGCGCAGCTTTGTGGTCAAGAACACCAGTGTTTCTGATCACAAACACCTGGCTGCAGGGGCGGAGTTTGAATTGTGGATACCTGTTGGCCCAATCACACCGTTCCTCATTTGTCCTGACGCTGCCCCTCTTCTCCTTGTCACTCTCTTCTTTAGTCCCCAAGACCCCGGCCAGTTTAGCAGCTCTGTTTGAAATGTGGTTGTGGGCGGAGTTTAGGTGTTTAGTCCCGCTTTAAGTTAAATGAGCTATGGCTTTAAACATTTTTTATTTCATGGATCAGTTCTGTTCAGTTTCTGTCATGGATCAGTTGTTGAGAAGTTTCGTTTCATAGTTTCGACTAAATACACAGAACTGTTTGGTTCTAGTAAGTACTTTGAAACTAATACAAAGCTTTCAAGTCATTTCCCTCAAGACCAAAAGTGGCATAGCTTCCTCTTTCAGTACAGTCATCTCAGTAGCAAAGTCATCTAGTTTTTTTTACACACTAATCCATACACGTTACAGTGAGAGGAAGTGATTTATGAGTTTTATATCTCATCATGTGTCCCATCAAACCGTCGGCCTCACTTTAATCTACGTTGTCGATATGCTTTTATGCCACTATAACTCTCACGGCACTCATCAGAAAAACAAGAGACACCGACTGATGAATCAATACTCCAGTAATTAATGCTATATCAACAAATCTGCCATGCCCTTGTGAGGATGTTAATGTATGCCTTTGTATAGACACGAGCCGCTGATGTTCTGATAACCCAACAATGGCATTAGAGTCTATCAACACACTTGTGCCAATCTGCAGAATGGAAATGTGCTGCTTTTGTGCTTGAACAAAAGTGCTAACCTGTGTTTTTTTTCTCTCTTTCCCCCATTTGCTCCGGTGCTGGGTGCTGCCTCCTTGACAACGCCTATTTAACAGGTAATATAATTTCTTTTTTCATTTTCCATTCAGCTGATCCATGTCGTTCTTTTTGGTTTTGGCCGGGAGACAGCAGTTTCCAATACAGTTGTAGTAGCGGATATTAAAGAGATATAGCCTCGGTGTTGCCTAGATAAAAACGCTAGTATTGTCCTTACTAATCTCCAGCGTAAAAGGGGGATTTACAGGAGCAGTTTCACGTTCACTGGTAAAAAAAAAAAAAATCGAATGAATTATGGATGGTAGCTTTAATAAATTCATTCTTAAACCTATTGAAATCTGCTTTTAAGATAAGGTAAGTAATCTGAGTCAATTTTAACTTTTAAATTCTTTCAACATAATCCCAGTGTGCTGATATCAAGAATTATAGTTTGTTTGCTGCTGGTCTGTAGTGTGTTTTAGAGCTGTTCCCAGTAACAGAGGAAACGTTACTCAATATATAAATAATTTGCTAACATGGTGGTTTTCCCCCACAGCTGGTGAGTTTGGAATTATTTATGTTGGTATCTTGCTAATAGATTACAACTAGAGAGATAGCATTTTTCCATTTCATACTGCATCAACGGTGAGAAATAGTCCTAGGATAGGCTTAGTTGTATATTTCTTTAGCGTTATTCTGGTATTACATTGGCGGGTTAAAAGAAGAAAGCCTGACTCTAGCAGAATGCAAGAGTCACTCCCTGCATGTGAGGCTGCCTGAGGACGAATAAAATGGGTTTAATCCCCGTAGGCCCATCTGCTGTGCGTGTGTATGTATGCGTTCTTGTGGATGCCACACTGCCCTCATTCACAAGTGTCCATATTTCAAATCCTCTGGTGGCCCTTGGCTCCATCCTGCCCCCGCTGCCCACCCCCTGCTGTTGCTGTTTGATGTTTGACTCCTCCCACTCAGCTGACATTTTATAACCCGCCCATTTTATTGTCTTAAGCCTTGGCCATCATAGGCCGCCCTCCTCCTCTATTACACTTGCATTTTTGACCCGCTCTCACTCTTCACCGAGTTAGAAACCTATCTCACTCCCCCTCCCACACAGAGCAACTTCTCCTTGACCTTGGTTCAACACTCCTTCATGCTTTCTGAATTGTGGATAATTCCATGTTTTGTTTGTGCTTATTTTAAACAGCAAACAAGTAAACACAACACTGCCTCTGTCTGTTCCCATGGGGTGGTGTCACTGACATTGTGCTTATTTTTGTCACTTTTGTTTGGATAAATGGCTTTACAAACACTTTGGAAAGCGCCTCAAAAGCAAAATAAGAAGTAAGATAAATAGTAGCATCATACAGTATGTGTCTTTTGCTTTAGAGAATTCTAATCTCTTAGCTCTCAAAACAATGCATTTCTATTCTCACAGTGCCTAACACAATGAAGCGGCTAGTGCTGGAAAGACTACTGACAATTTCTAAATACTACTCAGAGTAGTTACTTTTAAACACAATTTGTGAAGCATTTTAGATCACACTTTTACTCAGAACTTGAGCAGTCTAACAGTGTCAAACTGAATTTAGTTGTTTTAAACCACAATCTGCATATTCTCTGAGCTCTGTCCAATCAGAGCAGGAGACGCAGTGTTAGTTGTGTGTGTTTGTAGAATAAGCAGACAGTCGTGCACTGGGACGTGTACAGTACTCAGTAGCTTCTATGATTTAAAATGTAACTAATTACAATTACATGGCTAGAATTATACTAAATTACAAGTACAGGTTTAAAAAAAAAAAAAAAACAACTCACAAAAGTACAAGTATGCCAAAAATCAACTCAACGAAATCAACAGTAATGTGAGTATTTGTAATTAGGTACTTTTTCACCCCTGGTTGGAGTCCATCAGCCAATTAAATCGTTTCTACTTGTAAGACGTTTAGTGGTTGTCTTCTGTGCTGACACTAACATGCACTGTAAAATAGAGCATGGTTGTGGTCAGTGCTTTAGACAGTGACAGATGTTGTGTCTTTTTCCAAACAGCTGCCTAAGCCTGCGTTTGTTTTCAAGTACAGCCGCGTTGAACTCTCAGAGGAGTCCTCTTTGTCTGTGTAAAGACCTTTGCTCTCATGCTGTTATCGTTTCTGAGTTATTTGAACAGACTATTTGTGTTTCTGTCTGTAGCTTTGTTTCATCCCATGCTCATAGTTTGTTGTTATTGCATCATGAGCTGCCTCCAGAGACAGTTAATGCACTCCAAATGTCATAACGCAGCAACCCTTGTGACCCAAAATGTGTACTACTCTATTGTATTATACACTTGGCTTTGTGGAGTTAGTGCCTGTTGATGTTTGTGTAAGTGAACAAACATAGATTGGATAAAAAGAATCTTGGGTCGAGATGGAAGGGGTAGATTATGAGCTCTTTATTTTGTAGGGGAAGATTTCTGAGGGGCAAATGAGAGCTGGTGATGGTAAAGTAAGCATTCGGAATTGTCCAGATTTGGGCTCAACGAATATAAAGTACAGGAAAAGTAAGATCGATGCATATTATCATAGCTGTGTTTTATACCTGCAACATCTAGCCTATTTGTAATGAAAAACTATCTTTAACTTAGCTTTTTCATCAACAAGAGTGGGAAAGAATGTTCTGACAGTGATTTTTAAAATGCAAAACCTTTCTAAAGCAAATTCTACAATGCCCACAGTACTTATTGTTAAAACACACCAAAATGTACAAAATTATACTTTTTCAGTGTTCGTGCAGAATATAGCTACAAGTTTTCTGCTGCGTAACACTTCTGTGGTGTATCATTGGATAAACTTGAATCGAGGCAAATGTTCCCATGACAAAGGTCCCTGTGTCGTCCTAATCCAGACATACTCAGAGCTGCTGCCTCTCATCCATCAGGCCGTGCTGCATGTCTTGTGTTGACTTTGAGCCGCAGACTTGAAAGGTTGATTATACAGCGCGATGGTTGTTTGATGAATGGACTGGGCCTGTGGATTGGCGAGCGTTAATAAGCAAAAGCAGACTGCTGACCTCATTCCTCCCAGATGCAACGCAGTGAAACTAAATGGCTCTTTGATGGGGCCTGTGCTATCCACTG
>KN478181.1:15929-155912 GCA_000787095.1 Periophthalmodon schlosseri | reverse complement strand
CTGGCTTGTGGCGAAAAGCCTGTCTTAAGTTGAGGTGGGTTAGCAATTGTCTTAGCTAGGAGTGTGAATCTTACGTCACTGGCGATTGGATTTGATTTCAATTTTTGGGGTCCTAATTCGATTCTAAAACACTTTGAAGTTCAATTTTGAATATTTATTTTACACAGTCCAAGTTCCCTGTTATAACAATGTTTTATGTAAACTGTGTCCATACAAAATAGAATTGTTCTTAGATCAGGTCAAGAATCTGAAATAAGGTACCCTGAAATTGTTTATTTTATTAGTTCAGTATTCAATAAAATAATAGATCTACTAAGTCATTATCTAGGCCCTGTTAATTCGATGCCGCAGTCATTAAACTTAAACCTATTTGTCAAAGTTAAAAAGAGATGGCCCCCCTCTCCTTGCTCGCTCTAGTGTGCAGAGCGGTGGAGAGCTAGAGTACAGCAGCACTCAACTGCAGCAAACACTTTTAAATGTGTTTAATACAACACACAGGCTTATTCACAGTTTACTGACGATGTGAAACACGTGTCAGGTGGATTTTAAGGCAGAAAGAATATATTTAACATAATTTAAAATAGATTTTTGAGAATTTGGAATCGATCCTGAATCGTTAAGACGTTTTTTTTTTTTAAAAACCCTAATCTTAGCATTTCAACATGTCATCATGTGCTGCCATGTTGTTTGCATACACCAACATTGAGCTTCATGTATGAACATAAAAGTGTAAGTGCATTGCTTTTTGCAGCTCTCCCTCGCACATGCTCCCTGGGGCCAAAGCATTCAAACCAATCCATCGTTTTATATGTGAAGTCCTTGAAATCTTTCACATATACCCTTGTCGGTCAAGCCGTGAAAGATTTATGATATTTAGTATTCTGTTTCACCTATGGAAAGCGAAATATATACTGTAAGTCCCTAAGGTAGGACGAGGCATGTGTCTGTTCACATTTGCCTCGAATAAAGTTCCACACCTTCCTAACAGTATGTCACCTTGCTGAGGAATGTCACCCAATTACTGCATGTCTTCAGCTTCTCGCACCATTTAGTCACATGCATCGTGGCCCCAGCCTTGTACGCGGCGTTCTTAAGTGTGCGAGTGGAGTACAAGGCAGAGTGCAGTCTTCAAGCTCAGCATTTCCCAGCAAGCCGTGGACACCAAGCAGCTGGTTGGGGAGGAGCTGCACGCTAAATTTCCCAGGTGTCTCTCTGTTTCCACACACAGCGACCTGTTCTGTCAGCAAGGAGGAGTGTTACCTAGTCCCCTGTGAGGTTTTCTGCCAAGCTGCAATTATTTTAGTCCATTGTTCTTATTTGTTCCATTGTCCTCTCCTATTTTTGTTTGGACAGGATTACAGTAAACACAAGCAAAACAACAACCTCAACCCACTAACGAGCTGCTTTAATTTGTGACTCTGTTCATAAGAGTTCAGCTACTTTGCCAAATGCGATTTCCCATCAAACCTCATAAGCTCTTGGCTAATGGCATCAAATGGTTACCATCTGGAATGTTATTGTTTTTACTAGGAGGCAAAAATTTGGGTAGCAGACAATCCAAATCACATCTTGTAGGGTTATTTGAAGTTAGCTTAAGAGAGCTGTTTCTGCAGATTACTAGCCCAAAGGTTGGTTGTAAATACACTTATTAATCAAGTGAGTGGATGCAAGTGAATTAACCAGTCTAGTTCATGTGTCCCTGAGGCATCCGTCCCTGAGGTATTATAAATCTTAGTTTTCCCAAAAGTCTCTGGGGGCTTATTTCATCTGCTGTTTGAGAGCAGGTTCAGGAGGTGTTAGTGGAAATAAGCATCAATGTTCAATGTCAGTAGCTTTTCATCAAAGCAAGAACGTGGTTCTGTACTGTGACTGCTTCATAAGTTTGCCACATCAAGGAAATGGATGATCTGAAAAAAGTTGGTGGATGTCAGTGACCAGGCTCTTCACAGATGGTTTGTTCCTCAGACTTGGCTCTGAAAGGATCATTGTTATTAGGGCTTGTGTAGCTCAAGGATAGGCTGGATTTGAGAAGAGGGATATTGTGTCATTTTAATGAAGTGCAGTGTTATCTGTGCTGCTGCTCTCACAGATGTGGGTGGATTCCTCTGTCAAGTGTTTCCACCTTGTCTCAGCGCTGATGAATAATAATACATTCACTATGGCTCTGGGCAATACCTGAGATTGAATGTATTTTAAAAAGATGTTTGTTTACCAAGTGCTATGTTATCGCTGCTACAGTCATGGCTCAACAAACAGCGATTAAGAAAGCTATTATTCACCTCCCACCGCTAATGCTTTATCATAGTAGTTTCATTTCTCTTCTGTCTGTCAAATAACAGATTAATCACACAATTTATTCTTTATTTAGTCTTAACTGCTGCTGATACAGCATGCATTTATAAGTACAAATCTGAATTAAAGCAGCACGCGACAATATTGGCCCTCTCCACCTGCGCGCATGTCCCTCCCAAGTGCCCGCACTGGACTCGCGACTGGCTTTGAACCAGCCACCTCATGCATAATACAGGTATGGTGTAGTTGACTTTTTTGAATGGAGCAAAAATGGATCAATAATGTTTGTGTCAATTTTCAATCACTTTGCACTTTGCAATCGTGATTCATAGAACCATAGTTACATATGTAACTGTCATTATATTGATAAGGTCCATGATTTTAAACCAGCAACCTCGTGCATAATACAGCTGTGATGTAACTGACTTTTTCGATTGGAGTGACCTAAATAATGTGTGTCAATTTTCAATAACTTTGCAGTAATTTTTGTCTCTCTATATAAGTTCAATAGGATCTGAATGGCGAACATAAATCAGGAAATATAATCACAGAACACTAGCTGAAAAGATCATTATGCTCTGTATGAAAACGAAAGGTTAATTTACAGCAACTCCGTCACATCTCCAGTTCGATACCTGCGTGTCTTGTGTGTCTGCCAAAAGATTAGAATGTAAAAGTAAATACGTACACCACTGTGTCACGTCTTTGATCCATCTGCAGCTGCAAAAATACGAAATTTTTGACAGATGCTGTTGCAGTATGAATGAGGTTATACTAGTTATCTTCATCTGGACAGCAGAGAAACACAGGTCCATTTTTAATCGCACTTTACTGTATCAAGACAGAATTTTTCATTTCCTCGTTTCTGGCAGACCCAAAACAGTCGGACATCAACACTGTCCAAATTACTGGCCAAAGCTTTATTTGAGGACTAATTGCCAAGTGGATTTCATCTTTGCTTGTGTCTCTCGTCAACACATTCAGGATTACAGTGTAAACTAAAACCATGAGATGTATATAAAACTCAGTGCACACGGCCTCTGCCAGCATACAGCTTTGCTTTATACTTCACAACGTGACTGTGGATGCATTTTTTGAATACTGAGATATTCAATAATGGCTTTATGGATTTATGAAGAAGAACAGAGAATAAATTACCGGAGGAAAGAGCAGATGATTGGAGAGGAGATGCACGCAGCCAGCCAGCTGAGGCATGTCCCTGTGTATCTGCAAATCTTCTACAGTACAGGTACAGGCTGGGTGTTTCACCACAGTGTGATATATTTAACTTTTAGTTAAATATGTTGTTTTATAATTCAGTTACCTGATAATGACTGGACATATTCAACATACTCTGTGTAGATCAGAATGCATGAAATGGCCAAACAGCAGACGGGCATCTGATGTGACAAAGTTGGTATAAATGAGGAAGGGAAACCCTTATTAAAACTTTGGGCTAACTCGTTGGGCACACCACGGTAACATGTGGGTTTATGATTGTCAGACTGAAAAAAATAAAAAAAATTAAAAAAAACATCTAAACTGCTAAATGTCTACATAGCCAAATTGTGTACACTTGTTTCAGTGGGAACTAAAAGCAAACATACTTAGGTTTTCCACAATGATGCCTTTGGTTTATGGCTGTCCTCCTCCTGCCTTTTCCTGTCAATATGATGGATGATCAAATGGGGATAACACTATTGGGTGTCAAGGAGGTAAAGATGCATTAAAGTCCAGTGGGACTCTTCCAGTGGGCTGTGTGCCTGTCTGCAGAATATCCCAGAGATGACGAGTCCAGATTAGAAAACATGACTCATGTGTTCAGAGCTGCGTGAATGTGTGAGTGAAGCAAGCTGGACCCTGAGGTTTGCTGGAGAAGGATCAATGCGATGATTGAATGACTGACTGTCAGCTCAACCCGTCTCTGCTGAGGTGTAATTACTGAGGTGGAATAGCCATGCTTCTACGAGCCATAAATCTCAATCTAACTGTCCAGGGACAGACGTGGTGACCATCAGCACTGGAGTGGATGTGCTGTGGACAGGCTGCTCTGTCTTTACAACTTTACACTAAGAGTAATATATACTTTTGCTTTTGGTAACTATTCGACCGGCAAACATGTTGGTGGACATTGTTACAAAATCTAATACTGTGGATTCCAGTTCAACTATGACCTATGGCTCAAACCCCCAAAACTCCCTTTTTAAATAATATAGACATAAAACAAAAATAAGGTAGGATTCTTCTTGTGACTGTTTTATTTTACCTTTATTTAACCAGGAAGTCCCATTAAGATTCAGAATCTGTTTTACAAGAGAGACCTGGCCAAGATAGCAGCCAACACAATCATCACACTACAGAAAAATCATAAAATATTACATTATAAAAACAATTGTATCTCCCAAGAAAAACATAAATATTTCTCAGGGACTACTTTTTTTTTTTTTTACAATTTTCTTGAAGTTAAGTGATACAAAGATACTTGCTCTTATACACCAGAATAGCAGTGGATGTAATTTGTGCATAAATAATAGATAACCAATAGAATAAAAATAGAATGCTAAAAAGAAGCCACAGTCTGATCTGCAGTGACTATAGAGATACTGCATCTGTGCCACTCATAAGACATGTGGGTCTCATCTCAAAACGCAAGATTCATTTCAATTTCAAGGCAGATTTTGCAGTGTTCTATCTTTGAATCTATAAAAGTCTCACACATTGTATGCATTGATACAATACATATGTGCTTTGGGATGATTGAGTATATGTATGAGTGAGCAGATAAGTAGACCCTCTCCCTGGCTCCTCGCCCCGTGTACAGTATATGATCTGTATTCAACAGCTGCACACAAGTGTCACAGGCCTGCTCTGAGCCCAGCATGGTTAAAAAAGACAACAGCCATGACTCATTTGCGTGGACTGAATATATGCGGCCGCTTTGACACTGGCACCGCTCCAGCATCTGTCATTTACATACAAAGACGGGCAGACAGCGAAGGGGAGCGGGGATTTGCATGCACATTCACATCGTCCCGTTGTAGCGCTTCTCTCCCGACGCCATTATCCGTGTGTCCCTGTTTTAACATCATGCAACGTCTTGTATCCTTTTGCCTCATTTTGCGCTGAGTGATTGCTGGAATGTAACCACAGACAGTTGAGGAATGGGAATAGCTGCCCACACGGCTTCTTATAGCACGTATGACACTTGAATCGATAATTATGCCCTTGTGAATAGATGGGTCAGTGTACAGAATGTGAACAAGTAGCTGGGGACAACAGCCTAAACTCTGAAGAATTTTCCAGAGTAAGGATGTCGCAATGTCAAATTTTATCTCACATGTTATAGTATTTGAGCTGGTTCATGAACTCAGACTTTCTGATTCAAGTTGATAAAAAAGCTCTTTACATTAATTGTACTTTTTTTGGATTATAGATTGAACAAGAATGATTTAATTTTGCTTGTAAGACTGTCACGATTATGGATTTTTTTTAGGTCTTATGATTATATTGTGACCTGAATAATCACGATTATTGATTAACCAAATAATCTTGACATCGTTGAAGAAAAATCGCCTTATATCTGTCTGAAAGAAGGAGCTAACTACACTGACACACACCTATTGTTTAGATATAAGGCAGTGTCCACCAGTTATCTGACCAGAACTGAAGATGAGCAGCGAAACGTCTTCACTCCAATAACTTTTTGTCCAGTTGCCAGATTTGAATTTTTCTTCTACTGTGGATCACACCTGGACGACTGAGGGATTACACAGAAATCTCAGCATCCCTAATCCAGAGATGTGTCATTATGGAAATCTATCTTCTTCATGAATTCTAAAATGCAGCATAAATTTGTATTAATATGTGTCTGTAAACTTCATTATTCATTAAGAATATTTATAAGCCAATGAGATTCCCCTAACACGTTTTGCTGAAAGCTAAATATACCTTGATTTCTTATGCTGGAAAAGTACTCACGTAGTAGTTTTCACCATGATCAGATCAGAAATGAGAAATCTCACTTAGCCATGCCTTATGGAAATGACTCTCGGATTACATCATTTGTGAAACCCCTTGGTAATGATTAGATGACGTATTAAGCCTTATTTTTCCACTCTGAACTTACATCATGCCATCGATTACACGCTTTTCCACAAGTAGGCCACATAAAACACTTACTTTACCTTAAGAGTTCAACCGGCGTGCCTCATTCTCTCAGCTCATCACATCTGCGGCTGTGACGTGATTGAACCTGCCACCCGCTCCTCTCCTGTTTGATTTTTGTTCAAGAGCTGCGGCTCTCTTGAAGTCCAATCGCTCATATGCCTCTTGACTTTGGATTCGGCTGTGACACTGATAATGACAGGGCCGCGTGATTGCTCTCTCCCAGACCCATATCCAAACCTACAGCCATCACATCTACATCAGCATTGCATTACACCGCATTTATTCATGGTGCGGTGTCACAGAAAGGCCCGAGCGGAATGATGGATTGGGGTAATGCGTTTCACTTAGAAGTAGATGGAGGAGCACAATCGATTTCAGTCTTTAGTGCTCCGCGCAAACAACACGGACGGATGCAAAGTTGGGGAGGAAGAGCAGCTTGGAAATGAATCAGGGATGAAATGACTGACAAGTGTTCGTGTTTGTATTGCCCATTGGACAGTATGATACATGTCAGAGGCGTGTGCGTGCGTAAAGGGCAGGAGGAGGAGGCGGGTGTGGCGTCATCGTTCATGCAATCCACTTACGAGTCGAGTCTATGATGAAAGTGGACTAAACACGAGAGGCTGAACACATGACAAATACCATTCTCGAAAACCATTAAGATTTATGTATGTAGAAAAATTGCAAAGGATTCACAGTTACAGTTGAGGAAGCGGATTAAAACTGTACGCAGAGTGACAAGGATTTATGTTGGCCACTTTACTGCGTAGCCACTGTGTTAAAATAGATGTTGGCATGGAAACGCTAAGTGAAGGCGCAGTAACATGCATTATCAAACATGAGGAGTGGCCATATGCATCAATTCTGGGACTCTGTGTTTCTTTTTGTGCAAGCTGAATCTTTTACAGTTTTTCCTTATTTTTGGACTCACAGACTCGTTTGCCTTTTGTTTATTTGTATTAGGGGGGAGCAAGACATTGTAGCATCTCCCTAGTGCAAACTTTTACCAGTTAGGTCATGCTGAATTTGTTTTTTTTACTTATACACAAATAGCACTCAAGAATGGAATGTTCACAAGTAAAGTCAACTATGACCTTCACTGATCTGCCGTTTCGTCCAAATGGTACGTTTCCTTAAGTCCCTAGTCATCCTGTTTGTATATACAGTGAGACCCATGCATTTTTTATCCCCAAACAAACCTACAGCTGCACTCACTGAAACTGTCTTTTCCTGGTGCGTTTGAACTTTTGCCCTTCTTCAAGGAACATTTTGTGGCTTTTTTCATAGCCGCAAATACCACTCAGGCTGCACTGTTTATACTCCCACTCCAGGCCATGTAAAGCGACTTAGGTCACACCACTGCGCCTAGGCACCATTTTATGCCTTAGAAACCCTCTCCGGCCATAAAGACCACGTATCCTGAAAAATAATGGAGTGCGCTCCTATTCCCATACAAATCAGTAGAAGCTGTAAGTCAAGGTGCTGCGGTCAGGGCTGTGGCCACCTGAAGCAGTAAAGATGAATTGTGTTGTGGAGGTTGAGCTTTTATTCTGCTGTGTTTATGGGGCTTGAGGGACGCCGTTATGAGCCTTGGGTGTTTGGTAATCAGCCTCAGAACGGGAGCGGCGCTGTATGTGTATTTATAGGTATGGCCATAACACTTAGCCTCCAGCCGCACAACAATAGACATGCTTAGTCTGGTGTTTTAAAAGCATGTTTAAACTGCGTGTCTCACCCTGACGACTGCATCTGTTTGCTGTTTACAAGCACTTTATTACACAACGCTGTCTATTCATTTGCTTCGGGAATGTTCTGGAGCATTGTCGGCTCAATATAAAGAGTGAATGCCTAAACTTTTTTTACTTGTGTTATAAAAATGTGATGTTGAATTGTTTTTATGAAATTTCTACATTCATTTTTCTACAACTTTTGCTTTTTTAATTAAAGAGATAAAGGGGAGATGCCAAGGTTTAAAGATACAGCAGAAATACAAAAATTCAACCAAGACTGTACTTCCTACCTTGTTCCTACTTTCCGCTGACCGGCCTCTCAAACAATCAACTCTCAAGCCCTTCATCTGATTGGATACTTTGACAACCTTACGTTCCTGCAACGTGCCGCAGCCCTCTTCTAACCCTTCGCCTCCGCTGCAGTGTAACCATCAGCCTCTTCAGCCTCTCCATTTTCTACACTTTACCCCTGTTACAGAGAGAGATATTTACCTAACAAAAGTACCTTCTTTCCTTCATCACAATGCCTAATATTGCACCTCATGCAACCAATTTTCTTTTGCCTCTCCTGGTTGAATTGTTTCCAACCTGTTTTACGCTATTAAGTCAGGAAAACACTGGAACAAAAAGGACACTTCTCA
This sequence comes from Periophthalmodon schlosseri, assembly GCA_000787095.1. Lineage (NCBI taxonomy): Eukaryota > Metazoa > Chordata > Actinopteri > Gobiiformes > Gobiidae > Periophthalmodon > Periophthalmodon schlosseri. Next base: position 147,082 of record KN478181.1, on the reverse strand, counting down.
TATTGCTACAAATAGACAGGATTATTATTTTTCTAAGGTAGAATGTGTTCTCAGAAGATGGCAGGTTGGCCCATCACTTTGAGTTACTGTGCACAATGGGCTGTTTAACAAACAGATGCGTTATGGTTTGTTTCTTTTTCTTGCCAGTATATTTTGTTGTTCTCATACCAGCAAAGTTGATTTAATAGTGCTGGTTAATTTCGGATGGGATCCGTGTTTTCTAGGCGGGATGAATCATTGCAGGTGCCATCACATCTAGGCACTGCAGATTGCACAACCTGATCCCACAGGCTGGACAACATTCCGGCCAATTAAATATGCCTTTGTCTGACTTCAGCAATAACTCCTGGGCACACTTTCATTTGACCTCCCACATGCTCCATCTTTGTAGTCCACGGATACACTACATTACCCAGAATTCACTACAAGGTTAGATTCCCTCACATTCTTCATTGTCCCATTAAACAGCTTTGGTATTTTCCTCCACTCCAGAGGTGGGTAGTAACTTTTTAAAGAAATTGTACTTTTCAGAGTACTTTTCTATCAGTATGCTTTTAGTCCTACTGTTTTGGTTACTCTTCCCACTGTGAGTTTACAAGTGAAAAAACTTTATGTTCACAATATTAAATTATTTGAACGTTCGTGTTTCTTTCACCGCTCCTTCAGATATAATTTTTCTCATTTTTGTGTTTATCCTTTGAAAATACCAGATTTTGTGCTTTATTTAATGTTTTTTCCTTCAAATTACATCAACTTAACAAATTATAACACAGATGTCACCTCCAGTTACTCTTTAACTTACTCTTACTTGAGTAATAGTTTTCCAAATACTATTTTACTCGTACTTGAGTAATTGCTTGGCCCGCTACTTTGTATAGCTACTTGAGTAATATTATTTTGAATTAACAGTAGGCCTTCCACACATTAACACATTTTGAAGCATGATATATAGCTACAGAGAAATACTGCTAAAAACGCTAATATTGAAACTACTTTCTGCCACTGACACAAAGCAGGATAATCCCAGTAAACCAATTTTTAAACAAACAGTATCATTAAAAGGCATGAGCTGCAAAAATAAAAAGGGATAATCCCAGTAAACCAATTTTTAAACAAACAGTATCATTAAAAGGCATGAGCTGCAACAAATAAAAAGCAGAATGAACCAATAATTAGCCATAAAAGTTATTTATTCAACCCTCTACAGCTCAAATCTCATCATAGTACAGAAAAATGGCTAAAATCTCCCCACTATTGCGAAGAAATTGTACACAGAATACATAATGAGCCCCAAAAATTATTGTGTCAGCTTTCATATATTGAGTGATACCCACCTCTGCTCCTCGCACCCCCCTCAGCCTCCTTTTTTCCAGCTCTGTGTTCTTTCTGAGCGTCATAGATTTTTGAACTGCCACGCTTTGCGGTACAGCTTCAGCAGGTGTTTGCAGTTTGATTGGGTTTGATTTGTGACAGCTTATCCAAGAGCTTACTCATGCATTAGAGGATATTAGCGCTGTGTGAAACAAATGGCTTTCCTCTGGATAGGCCTTTCTTTATATTTGACTCATCCGTGTGCTGCTGCCTGTGTCCTTTTTTAGCCGGGACAAAAACACTTATCGGCGCTTTGAATCATGCTGACGCAAACCTGTTTACGTGCTGTTAGTTCGAATGCTCATTTTGGTGAGATTGAATGTGTTTTGTTCCAAGCTTTGTTTCGGGATTTAACACTTTTCTATACAATTCACTTTATTTGTATAGGGCATGTAAGCTATTAGCTCCTATACCTCCTAATCGCAGTGATAAAAGCAAATACAATTAAAATGTAATATAGTGAAGAGAAAAAGGCAAATGGTAAAACATTGGCTACAAATGGCTACATTAGATTTGCCTTTATGGTGAAATTCTTGTTGGGCAAACATTGCACAAGAACACAGCAACAAAAGACAACAGACAGTAGACATGTACAGACATTCACAACACCAAGAGCATTGTTTTTGGGAGAGCTACTTGTGTGGCTTATAACTGCAGTGACCGCCAGGGGGCATCAGTAAGAATGCACAATGAGAGATGATTCAAGGTCGACTTTTATTAAAAATATTTTACTGTGGTTGTGTGGGTGTCTGTGTGCGTGTGCAAACAAAGGAAAAAATATAAATTATAATATATTCTATAAATGCAACTAAACACACGATAATAAACAACAATCCGTAATAATAATGGCCCATTAGTATTTAGCTCTTGGCACTTAGCATTTACCATACCAAAAATAAACATCAAATCAGCTCTTATACTTGCATTTTCTACAATGTACTTGTCATAAACCGCTTCAAAACACTCTGCAAATATGTTGGTATATATGTGTGCCTTCAAACCACTACTCACTTTTTGTTACGCACACGGGACTCGCACCCACAAGCTCTGCCCGACGCAGCTAAAACTGAGTAAACACATAAAGCTGTCAAACCAGCTTGAAGATGATAGCACTTGATTGGCTACAATGCCTGTCAATAGGACAGCCGGCAGAAGCGGATTATGTCACGAGCATACAACATCAACCCAGTGGTGGCAGTTACCATGAAAAAAGAAAGACAAAGAACAAAGAAAAAGAAAGAAAGACAAAATCCAATATAATGCAAATTCTCAAAACCAATTCATCAGTGATTTCCAGCCCAATGCACCTACAAATTGCACCCAGCCCATGCATTGCACATTAAATCACCCAAAAAGTACAAATTAGTTTATCTGAACTATTGCACTAGTATCCATCAGTTAATCCACATCACTCCATCATTAATGCACACATTACACAAAAATTCTGGCTAGTTTCTTACAATTTAGAAGAGAGACTGACAAGGGAACCATGGAATGTTTTTATCTATTCTACTTACAGTTTGGACATTTTGTTGCCAATATTGAGTTCGAATCTAACCTATTGCAGAATCACATGGATTTATTCCCCATAATACCCCTCACAGCATCCAAATAATCCAGTTCCACAGCGTGGCATATAAATCATTATATAACTTAAGCACCAGCTGTACTCTCAAACTTTTTGGTAGAAAGTACGATTGTTTCCCCTATCGTTAAAAGAAAAAAAATTGGGACGGGATGAGTCCATGTCTCAAAGTAAATCTGATTCATCATGCATTCAAAGACCCAGAAGGATTCTCTTGTTTCCGTATTTCTTTTGTGTCTTTTCTATTACGCTGTGTCCTCTCTGAGATGCCTCCTCCGCGTTCCCTTGATATCCACACGCTTTTGTTTTGTCCTGCAGCTCCAAGGGAAACCCAAGATGTGTCAGTAAGTTGAATCCGTGGGCGCCTCAGTCTCTCTCTCTCCTTGTGGACGCTTGAGGGGAATGAGTGCAGTGCGACCTTATCCCGGGATAAGTGGGACCGGGATGTCTCGTCTAGGGATTTTGTCTAAAAGTTTTTCCAGCTCAGATCAATGCTAACGCTATCTGGGTGTTCGCTATTCAATAGGCACTTTGATCATGAGAGGTCGGGCTGCGAGGTTAATCGCAATCGAATCGAAATCGTAATTTAAATGGACGCATTAGCAAACTGCAGAGGCTGCTGTTTTTGAAGAACCATAATTTCCTCCACAACAACAAAATATCCTGTCTTATTCTGTTAATCCTGTAATTTAGACGAGCATGTTATGAAATGTAATTCTTGTATTACTTTTTCAGTTCCTATTTCAGTCTTTTTGTCAATTCTTCTGGACGCGATAATAATGCAGGGCAAAAAAACAGATAAAAAGAGGGTACAAAAATTATAATTAGCAGCTTTGAAATGGTGGGTTTGTAAGTGGGATTTGAAAATGTCAGTATAGTCCAGAGTTGGAATATGAAAAGGCAGTGTGTTCCAGAGTCTGGGTGCTGAGCGGCTGAAGGCTCGAGGTCCCATTGTGCTGAGTCTAAACGGGGATGTGGAGAGCAGAGCGGCAGATGAGGAGCGTAGAAAGCGGGACGGAGTGTGTGACTGAATCAGGTTGGAAAGGTATGGAGGGGCCAAGTTATGGAGTGCTTTGTTGGCTATCAGAAGGAATTTGAACTGGATATGTTTCTGGACTGAGAGCCAATGGTGCAGGACAGGGGTGATGTGATCTGAGGACTTTGTGCGGGCAATGAAATATAATCGCAGTGCTTGTCAGAGAAATCACAGTTCGATATTTTTCCCAAATCATTCAGCCCTAATGGGAGGGAAGTCGAAGAGGAGCAAAGCTGAGAAATGTAGTGTTTAGATTCACAAAACCTCCAGTCCACATTGTGTATTTTCTATTGATTCTATTGATTATTTTCAAGTGGGTGGTTTTGGCTAAGTGACATTCCCATTGATTATGAAGATTAACTGTTGCCTATCAATCCAAAACCCATGTGATTTAGATCATTTTAGTAGCCATTTAATTCTCACGGCCCCATGGGAAATATACTGTCTCATTTATTCCAAATCTAGAAAGTGCATTTGCTGCATAAAGCATAAATCATAGCCTTATCTGTACTCCTAGCTGTGAGTTTTTTTTGCTTTGTGTGCTTATCTTGTGCGCTAAATTTTTCTTTTTTTTTTTTTTTCGAAGCCAAATATTTAAATAGATGTATATTTTTGCATAATGTAATGGTCTAATCCAAAAATTCCCATGCCTTTAACGCTGTATAAGCCTTGAAATGTAGCTCGCGCAGTTTGAAAGAGGCGAAGTTTGAATTGATACTGTCCCTCTGTTAGTGGCACTGTGCTCCCAGCCTGGATATGCCTCTAATCAATGTGTGCGCAATGAGAGGCGTCTATCTGCAGCCGGACGTACTGGGGATTTGTCCTGATGGCTATTGATCAGCTCATTGTTAGACAGCAAATCACACGACTGTGGACTGTGTGCAGGCAGCAAGAAATCCAGTGACTCATCAGAATGTCACAAACGTTAGATACATTTCTCGTATTTTCAATTACATGGCGCTTCAAAAACCTTTCTCACTACATCTATGTAAAAAATGACCCAATTGTTGTTCCAATATATTACAAGCCAAAATCAATGTTGGCTGTGTTTACACCAGTTCTCATTTAGTCCTGGTTTGTTCCCAGCTTTAGTCCTTGTTTACTTTTAATGGGCGGCCAGGTCTTTATCACAGTGTAGTGACTCAGATCTGTATAAACAAGGGATGCAACTACTCAATATATTTTTCAATACGTTCAATATGACCTTCATCATAGACTGTATAAAGAAGTGGACTAAGTGAGTTATTCTTGAGTTATGGACATAATAGCAAAATAGCAAAATAAAAATACCAGGATCATGTAGAACGGGTTAATATGAACATTTTAAGACCAAAATGATGAGCCTGACAGCAGAATTCCGGAAAGAGGATCATGTAGAACGGGTTAATATGAACATTTTAAGACCAAAATGACGAGCCTGACAGCAGAATTTCCGGAAAGAGGAGAGTCGATGGAGCTGGAAGCGCGCCCATGCTCACTTCCTATTTGGAACGCGCGGCGGAGCAGATTAGCTATGTCCATTTATATATATACAGTCTATGTTCACAATGCCGTAACATATGTGGTACTACTTCAGTGCAGGAAAACAGTTTATTTTTGCCATACTTTCGGAAATACAGGAAGAAAACAGCTCCATAAAGGGATAACTCTGCTATGACAGAACAGACAAGGCACTGTTATTTAATGAATTATGTTTGTGCTGTTATTTTTACCATAAAAATAACAGCGGAAACATTTATTTTTCTTCTTCTGAGGCTTAAAACATAGAATTGTACTGATATAAAGACCCTTATATCGAGAAGTGTACCAAATCGTGAGAAGTGTATTGGACATATTGAGCTATTCATTTTTGTCAATATTGCTCCACCCTTCTTCTAAAGTAGAACCTGGTTTCCTATTCTCGGAGACATAACGGGGCAGAGACATTTACCAGGCCGTTATTTACAATCTCAGATAAACTGCGGTGCTCTGGAGTCAGGCTGCCTGCAGATTTCAGCACCTCACTCATCCTGCTGAGTAAATAATGTGAGCCCGGACTGAGACACCTGCCTCCAACTTCCACCGAGCGCATTAATAACAAACGCTCCCGTTCTACTACTGCTAACGTCTCTCTCTTATACTAGACCCATTCAGACACACACTCTGTCCTTGTTTTGGAGTCACTATAGTAAAATGGAAGCCCCAGGGTATGATAGAGGCGATAGGGTAGGGGGTGTAACGCAAGCTTTTCAAAGACTTATCAGCACTTTGCAGAAGCAGAGGTAGGAAGAAAGAGGTAAAGTGAATTTCAGTACAATGCATGAATGCGATGTTGGTTCATTTACATGCAAGTGAGGAGTTGTTGACTTTGCGTAATTTTAATGATGGTTGGAGAAAGTTTTATATGGACAATATCCTTTATTACCTATTATGCCCTTTAAAGTTCTTGAAAGGGCTGGAGAGTAGCAGACTGAATGTGTAGTGTGAAGTATTCTTGTGCATTTTTACATATCGTATTTTGAATTGTACATTTGGACCATAATCCTGAATTGTGGTCATTTGGTTATTTTAAATTGTTTTTACACAGGGTATATAATCTGTTAATATATAAGTGTGCAGGCTTTATGATTATTTATTTACCACACATTAGGATGTTACCTGACAAGTGCTAAGTATTGTACAGGCAACATTTGTTTGCGAGGAACATGGTAACATAAGCACAGTCATTTGATCAAAGACATTCCAGCTAATGATAAGAGAACAGCAGACAAGGAGTGTAATGTGAACTATTGACAACATTGATACAAAGTCAATCTCTCCATGAAAGGAATCAGCAGCATCTATTGAACTAAGAAGCAATTTAATGCCTCAAAGTGTGTCATGGTGATGCTATTGGTGTTTATGGTCCCACATTGAACTTCTTTCCTTCTAAGTCAGCAGCATTGTCCATCTGCTAAGTCATCCATTCAGGCGACAGATGGCCAGTTACAGGCCTCTGCAGGCATATATCACTTAGCAAATGAAAATTGATTTTCTATTTCTGTACACTTCGCTGCCCCATGATGTAAATCAAAATAGAACCAGGCCTGAGATGAGAAACAGAGTGTGGATTCTCAGACAATCAAACATTTAAGAGCCGAAAGGAAAGTGCAGCCGCTGCATGGAAGGACACTCCAAACACCGGGAAGAGGTTAAAAAATAGTTCACATCAAGAGTAAAACATTATGAAACTGCCAAGATGGACCTCTCACTTTGTTTGAGTTTCTTTCTCTGTCTCTGTGGATCTTCTGTAACGGCCACGCTCAGACAGCAATGCACGGGCTCAAATTCATTTTCTCCATCTCCCAGGACACATTTTAGGGCTAAAATGGATTGAAACTTGGGCACAGAAAGCTTTTCAGAGAGACACACAGCTGCTTTAACGTAGTATTTCTGCTGCTCAGTGTTGCTTGAAAAGCAGACCTCGAAATGTACCACTCTCACTATGCATTAGTTTAACATAAAGAGACCAGGGATCATTTAGAATCTTGTATGGAAATGCTTGTAATAATTTAAATCACATTAAGCGATTTCTGTAGGAACAACGTCCACGCTCGACAAGCTATGATCCAAAGTCCTGCTGCACACATCCACTGCTCCGGGGGGAACGTAGTGTGTTTGTACATAGACAGGCATTTCATGTTTAATATTGATGCCTCAATTCTGTAAGTTATTCATCTGCATCCAGAAGAGTTAGTGTTTATTAGTGGCTAAAAGCTTTTGGGAGCTTCACAACATCAGTGGAGTCACGCTGAGTTAACCCCCGCAGGGCCAGTGGAGGTGTAAGTAACGCAGCAGGACGATTCCACACACTCCATTACACATACTCGTGCAGGATCTCTCAGTTTTATATGGATCAGAGCTACCACCTAAGCCATTCACTCAGCCAATACATTAGTCTAAGCATAAGCCGGTTTGAACAAATTTGTTGTTTTTCAAGTTTTCCCAGCACGTACTCGATAAATGTTTGCCCCATTTCCCATTATGAAATTTTAATCAGTCTAAAAGAAGCGCACAAACATTTAGCTCTCCGTTTACAGCTTGTAATTAGCAGATTGACTCCCCTTATTGTATGGCACACATCAGTTACTCTCATTCTCAGTATACTTCCTGGCTGAGTTCTTGTGGGGAGTTGTGCAAATTAGTTAAGCAAGAAAGCAATCATTTCCAATATTTATGGCAAACTACTTGGACTTGGAATTTCAAATAGGCATCGTAGTGTGAATAACAAACATGATCAGCGTTTAAACTAATTCCAACGCCTTTAACAGATGGCACGGAGAAACCATTAGTAGGCCTGTCACGATATTTTTTTTTTGGGAGGGTCAGTATTTATCGTGGTACTTTTTCTTTGTACTAGGGGGGTCTTTTTGTAATTTGCTATACTTTTCTGAAGATTTGAGCTCTAGAGGGACAAATAAACAACTTTTATAACTCGTTAACTGTTTCATTTATTTATTGCAGCTCATGTTCATTAACAATACTGTACATATCGAATAGGTTTTGGGGAAAATCCTGCTTTAGGGTGATCGTGTCAGTGGCATAATGGCATTCAATATTATCGTTTGTCTATATTCCGTAATTTCAAAATTTGTTATCACGACAGGACTACGCATTAGGGCTGAATTGATCAAATGCAGTAGATAAACTTTCATATTTACTACTGATTTGTGCTGTTACATGATTGATATCCCCATACAAAGAATAACTGTATACATTATAGTAACATTATAGTATCATTAACCAGATAAGCATCAGAATTTGAATAGGCCTTGTGCCTGAAGTGTCTGCACAAGATCAGACTTACACAAAGCGCTGTTGTCAAGCGGTAATCCAAGCCGAGTATTGAAAATGAACTTAAATTAACTTTTGCTCAAGATCAAATCGACTGGATATTTCTAGGTTTGTTCAACTCTCTCCACCTCTGCACTGATCCTTTGCTTTGAAATCCTCCTCTAGCTCTCTAAAATGAAGCTTTGTTTGTACACTCGGCTGTTTACCCATCGCTCATGTCCAAACAGAGCTGCATCAGGACCACTCCACCATCAGGCTGCACTTATGAGCACCCCCCCAACTCCCAACCTCCACCACCTCTCCCCTCAAAGCGGCCTGAGCTACTCGCGCAGGGGTGTAATAGCTGCTATCTAAAAGGCCGGGAGCTGTTTTTGAGGGTGCAAGGTACACTGTAAAGGAAGACAGAATAATCCCGGGGCTCCAAAGCTGTTTATGATCCACTCTTTGGGGTCACCTCCAGCTGTGGCTTTAGCACTTTATTTTTGTGCTCAGATATTTGGGTTGTTCATACCGCCGTTCAAACAGATAAGAAGTTGAAAAACAGCTAGGACATGGTGAAATCGGCATTCTGTGCTAGACACAAAAATTCTTGCTTTGTTTTATTTTGCTTTAGTGATTATTTTGTTGGTATATCTGACTTCAATCATTACCTTACAGAGTATTTTGAATATTCACCTTATTCCGGAAGTTACCGTGGGCGCCGCCATCGTCATTGGGGTTGTATTATTTTGCATGGGGCTGCTGATCTTGACAGCAAATAAGTTCTGTATGGACTACAGACTTTTAAAGTTTCCCTAAGAATCCGTGCAGTGTTGATTTGTTGGTGCACTTGAACATTGAACATTTTAAACAAATCAACCTACTTTATATCCATTTTTTTATATTCATATTTTTCTCAAATTCTCCATTGAAATGAATGGGATTCCCACTTAACCAGAAGTGCCACCACAACGAACGTGCGGTTTAGTAGCATTTAGAGGCAAAAGTGGGCGGGGCGGAACAAGGTGAATAAAACAAAAGCAATAATGTGCATATGTTGTGCGACTGCAGTAGTTTGAGAATCTGTTTACGCAACAAAATATTTACTTTAATGTGACAAAAAGAGCAATTATGTTACTTTTGAATGTTGGCAGTGTAGCTTTCAAATTGACATTTATATATTATTTATCCATCAGTTGTAATTACTTAAACATTCATGGCAACAATTGTTGGCTTTTTCTTTATTTTCTGCAGCTGTGCACATAATGACTTGCTATAGTGCGACACATTTTGCTGTATCATTTATTATAGGGCAGAAGAATTGTTTTTGTTTGATAGATACAAATGACATATTCTCACTGATCACATTTAGTAGTTTAACTGTTCTACGATCTTCAAAGCCAATGCAATAGAAACAGATATCTGATCTGATCAAGTTTACTTTGGAATTCTTTTTGTTTGTGGATGAATGTGATACCCAAGAGGTTTAGTGCCAATTTATTTAAGAGATGTGCAGCCAAAGGGATGTCATTGTATATTTTGGTTATTACTTTTTAAAACAAAAGTTATCCAAGCAAGCACTTTGCTATTTCTGTATATTCAAATAGAAGAACATTTGATTTGGTAAGCCTTCACTCCAGGCTTATGTTTCAATAAATGCTTCTGCAGATATCAGCGATCAATAATCCCTGAAGGCTTTATGAAACATGTCAGTGCTTTTGCATCACTCTCCTGATGCAATTTGTTCTGAAGCATTTAATATTCCCAAAATGCATCGTGTCGTGACCAGAGGGTGGGGCTCTGATGGTTTAAAAACATGTTGAGAGTAGCGCATGTCGTCATTGAAAAGGATTAGACTAAACCGATCAATGTCTCATGCAGGCTTCAGACCATCATAAGCTTTAACTGTGATTAGATCTTTTCTATTTTTGTATGTTATTTGAAACATTTTTCAACTGCCCTCTGATATGAGCTACAGTTTTTTTTTGTCCCATTTGTACTTGCCTACAGCATGACAGGCTGGTTGGACTTTAAAATATATACTCCATACTACTATATCTCTGTAACTAGGGCTGCACGATTTGTGATATCTAATGGTGATTTTTCAGACAAGAATTGCGATTAGATTTGTGATTTATGTTTAAATAATAGGATTCTGTTCAAAGTTTACATTTCAAACGCGTCCAGAAGAATTGACAAATAGACTGAAATATGAACTGACAAACTAATATTTTGTTGCTTGTGGAGGATCTTATGATACTTCAAAAATTACAGCCTTTGCCATTGCAATTTAGATTTGGTTGTGATTAATCTTGCAGCGCTACCATAGACTGTATAAAGAAGTGGTCTAAGGGAGTGTGACGTTACCCGTAGCGTTCGGCTCCAGTCAAATGAAGCTCATTGAGGCTAGAGCAGTTATAGGGGGGAATTTGTAGCCGATTCCATATTTATTTGGAATTCAGACCGCGAGCATCATAGCAACCAAAGAGCCAATCTGGAGTGAGGCTGTTGAAGGTAACGCCCCTTCCCGCCTGCACTGCTGGTTTAGCAGGGGGTGGGCGCTTAGCAACAGTGTCAATCTAACCTGTTGCTAACGTTAGTGGGAACGACCTCAGGGAAAGAAGACGCCTGTTATTAATGTTCATATCTTGAGTTACGGACACAATAGCGCAATAAAAATACCAGGATCATGTAGAGCGAGTTAATACGAACATTTTAAGAGCAAAATGGCGAGCCTGACAGCAGCATTTACTGAGAGAGGGGCGACAGTTTTCTAATAAGTGAAATGGAGCCAGAGTCAATTGCGCCGGAAGCGTGCCCATAATCACTTCCTATTTGGAACGCGGTGGCTAGCAGGTTCTCCATTTATATATGCAGTTTATGAGCCCTACTTACTGTGTTATTTATTTTGATAATGTCACCAGTCAATTTATTTCGAGTAAGTTTAAATTTGATGCCTTTATTTTATGGTCTGCTGTAGATTGTAATTTTCTAAAGATGATAGTGTGCTCTGAACCCAAAATTTTTCATAATAAGTGTAACACAAGAGTTCTGTCCATCATCATGATTAAAGACATAATTTACCATTTGATTTTCTGTGAAGCATTGGCTACTGTTGGTTGCTCTGAAGATGATTTGTTGGGGATTTTGCCGCGGTAAACAGATGTTAGCTAGGCTGTTATGAATGTGGATCTGGAAGCGCTCCTTTATTGTGTGAGCATTCAAATAGGCTCTTTTCTGAGTTGGAATTTCATTAAAGTGAGAGAATGGGGCTGTCAAAGAGTCGTGGCAAGGTGACTGATGCCTCCCCACTTCCTCAAAGGCAAAGAAAAGAAAATTCATAACTGCTCCAACCTGCGTTCCCAGCTCAGCAAAAACGCATGTAGCATTTTAAAGCTGTCAGAAAGTGATAATGAATTAAGGAAATGTTCTAGCGAGGGGTACTGCTTATCTCACATGTGAAGTCTGCGGACCCAGTTATTAAATTAGAATTTGGGGGCGTTGGTTTCAGGGCTCGCTATAATGGCAGACAAGCCTCCAATGCTGCATCAGTTTTATTAAGTGCATTTTGTATGATTTATGAAGGCACAAGGACATCGCTGGGGCTTTATGCTCCCAAAACAGGCCTCGGGCAATTTGGGGGAAAATTATAAAATGCACAAATAAACGATGTCATTAATTTAATCTTACGTCGCTGCATCAAAATAATATAATTAGGACGAACAACAAAGTGCGTGCAGATCACTCTTATCAACCGAAATGCATTACGGTAATTGGTTCCCAGGGCATTTGAATAAAAAACATGCTAAACCAATTCCTTAGTGAAAACAGGCTGGGTATATTGATTTGAAACTCACAATAACTCACTCGTATATAATTCTGTGCTGTGGCAGACTGATAAACTTTGAGTGACAAGGCAACTGTTTAATTTTCCCCCTCTCACAATATGTAATTTATAGCAATTCACGCTGTGGAAAAAAAAGAATTAGAATCTTTATTTCAGCTTGACAACAACAAATTCATTGACACAGTATCACGTTGTGTTGGATTTTGAACATAGAAGAAGTGGCAACCGTTTCCTGCCTTGCCAAAATTGTATATCGTATGACCTTGTTGAGGTGACCCTCTGCTGTGGTCATAAATTGATTGACCTTTTAAGTTTAGAGCGGCCTGCTTCATGAACTTGTAAACTTTCAACTTTTTCTCAAAATATTATAAATTCACAACTCTTTATTTGCCTGACTGACTAACAGCCCTTTGCCAAATCCATTCGTTCTACCCTCTGGAATTCCATCTTGAATTGCATATCGGCTTCGAACACAGCCCGGTACCATGGAAACAAGATAATCAATGCCATTTACTTCACCGGTTGATGCTTAGAGTTATAGGTAATCATTCTTGGGAAGCATTCCTATCAAGACAAAATGCAAAGTCATCATATCCCCATGAAACTGTACAAATTACAGTTTTGCGCCATCGTGGTTTCTGCCTATTTGGTGCGTTTGTTGGAGCTGCTCCTGTCAGCTCTCAGTCTCACATTTCCCCTGACTGTGGCATTGTCTAGCATTCTCCTGTCACATTGGGGACTCGTATCTAATAAGCATGGTAGGCCACTTGCCATGATCCGCGCTCTCTCCCAGTCCAACTTTGTCCCCAGGCGAGCCCACTCAGATTGCCAATTTTTCACTGACAAATGACTTCCCTCTGCTCTTGTCCTTCCTCCGGCACCTTTTCCTCCTCCCTCACAGTTTCTAATAATACAGTAAATGTCAGTAATGGACGGTACTTATGCCGTCGAACATACAATCTCGACCCATCAACCCTGCAATCTTTTTTCGGGCGCTTGTTACTGAGAGCGAGTGGCGCCATTTCTTGTGATGTTGGTGGAGAAAGTCCTACGACGCAGAGACGCAAGAAAAGTGTGGCTTCCGACTCGTCCATCTTGGCTGCTCTGTTCTATTGATTGCACCTGCTGAGTGATCCGCAGGAGCAAGGGAAACTATTTGAGCCTTGAGAGCTGTTGAGGAGACAAGCATCACTTTGAAATGTAATGCAATGAATGTTTGAAAGAAAGGGCTCACGGTTTGAAGTGTTAATCCCTTGTTTCAGTCAAGTTGTCACTCCAGTTTCCGGAACACTTTCCCCCTTGGACTACACTAGCGATGAATACAATACTAAATGTATTCTTGGCTTTTCAAGGATCGGTGAAAAACTACCCACATTACTCCCTAATTGTCTTGGGTTGGAGGAGGTAGATTAAAAAAAAAGCTTTGCCACCAGAGACTGCAGTTCACATCCTTAGTTAGCTTTAGACAAGAAGAGCTTTTTGGTTAAAGCTACTGGATTTGAATATTTATCATGGGTTTTTAATGAGATTTCTCTCTTCTCTTTCTGTTGTGCATTTCTCAAACCCCATTTAACCTGAAACAATGCCACTGGATAAAAAAAGTATTTTGTGGATCTGCTGCAAGGCTTGAAACTGTGACTATTTTAGTGGCACGCATGCTCCCAAAATTAGGACAGTGTGATGTAAAAAATGTATTTGATCCAACTGAAGATAATTTCTACTGAGTTACACAAGGCACCCCAGGCTTAGAGAGTACCAGGATCACTACAGTTCTGTATTTAAGTGTTTCTCTACAATACATTAATTGCACACTACAAATTAATTACATTTACATACTAATTACAATCATTGTCTTATTTGAGCTTTTCTTCATGTGGTGCCATCAGGTAGTAGAATTTCTATTGACTTTCTAGTGAATTTCTAGTATAGGCCTGTCACGATAAATACTATATCTACTTATCGTTCAATACATGATAGATGGAACAATATTTTTGGGGGGGCAATATTCATCTTGGGTACTTTTTCTTTGCAGTAGTGGGATATGTTTGTTTATTTTTTGCAATATGCTAAGATTTGAGCTGGAGAAGGTTGAATAAAACACTTCTATGACTCATTATAGATACAAACTAATTACTTAAGTGTTGCATTCTATTTAGTTATTTTAGCTATTTTTTTTTTGTACAGTATGAATAGTTTTTTGGAGATTATTCTGCTTTATGGTTTGGTTTCAGTATTATCGTTTATCATCTATATTTACTTCAAAAATATATCGCACTTCAGAATGTGTTATCGCGACAGGCCTATTCGAATACACTGTCATTGTTATCCGTATATACTAAAAATATCAATCCACCCTTAAGTGTTTTACCTACTTCCTAACTGCAAATACACGTTGCCATTAATTCGGTAACACACAGTGCTCATTTTGGGCTTTTTAACGGCAGGGTCACTTCTTGTTCTTGTCTAACAGTTGAAAACCTGCACCCCGATGTCTTTCATGGCTCTTTGGAGCACTTTTTCAAGCCACCAGTGAGAGCTACGACAGGGAAGACTTGGCACAGGCCATATGACTCCCCTAATGGTCCGATTTAACGCTAAGAAGACATCTGCCAGAATAGAAGAAGAATTCAAGCAAATACATAAGTGCACATGCTGCCATGGATTTAACTGTGAGGCTATAATTGAAATGTTATTTGTCTAATAGATGTTATTACGCAATGTCTTTAAAATGAGTGCTGATAAGTAGCAAAGAAAATGCATCATAAATCACATCAGATAAGCACTATTGAAGCTGATTCTCTGGATATTATCTCCAAACAGCATTTAGAGGGAGCCTTCTCTACAGCTTAATGCATAAATCCAGGTGTCGGCATTAGTTTAAGCTGCCTTTTGCCTAAATTATGTATTTGGCAGCTGGGTTAGTGTTTGTGTATCTAAACAGACAGAGGCTTGTGCTGACAGAACATTACAGTGGGTTTCAGAACAGAACAAGCAGCTTTATTATGAGAGGAAGTCTTCATTTATTAATGCAGGTTATTCAAACATTAGCTGTGAAACACATTTTACGCTAATTGGAACATGTTCAACACACCTTTGGCTGATATTGAAGTCCATTATTATGCTGCGCGTCACTGTCGTATTTCCCACACTTTTATCACAGTGGCCCTTGTTTGGGAAAGTACCTTTAATTGGTTGCACTGTTTTACTGCTGACTCAGGGTAAGACTTTCCTTGACTTCTGTAGCCTCTCGCTCATAATAGGCAGGGAATGGCCGGAGTGGAGCAGCTCTCATTGTGAAAGTTGGAGGAAGACGTGCGCGTAAAGGTGGGAAGTTCAGGAGGGAGCTGATTCGGTATTTTCGGTGCCAAAGGTCCCCCTGTTCTCCGGTGATGACTCGGCACATTGTTAGCACGCCGGAGTTTTCACGCTGCCACGCCACGCTGCCGAGGTGATTTATTATCCATGATCCTCCTGAAGCCGCCTCACATTAAAGGGGCGCTTCATTGTGGCAAGCAAATATAACAACTGCATTTCCGTACAGCTGGGGCGGAGCGTGTCAAGTGCTCTTTCAGCTGTGCCTTCTGTATATTTATAGGAGGGCATAAAATGAACAGTGGTGTAATAGAAAACTACTGCAGCCGACAAGCTTTATATTGTACTTGTGTTTTTGAGTGGGTGTGTGATTTGTGGTCAGAAGATAACCTAAGTGTATAGGTTCTATATGAATATGTAAAATTTACTGTTGCTTGTGGGGTTGGTTTCATTTTATTGAGTCAGTTGAACCACTTTAATATTTGGCCTGTGTCTGTGATGATCAATTCATCGGCCCAACTTCAGTTTCATTGTTCCTTTTAGCAATCGTAGGCGCTTGTTGCGTAGTGTTCAAGAAACTGAAACATAGGCCTGAATAATGTGTAATAAGTTTGGCTGAGTTTTGGCTGAATTCCCATGTATAATCCTTCCACTAAATTACAGATGGGGTATTTTACTTCTATGGGGTGTTAACTATAGAAATAAAATACACTATGGAACAACCTCCCTCAACCTGTCAGATCGTCTCAGTCTGTAGCGCAGTTTAATACCAGACTAAAACCCATCTCTTCTCCCTGGCATTTGGTTTTCGCTAGACAGGATATCTTGGTGTTTTATTGTTTTATTGTTCTTTTCCTATGTGTTGTATTTTATGTATGTTTTTGTTGACTTTGTGTGAAGCACTTTGGGCAGCTTAAGTTGCATTTTAAATGTGCTGTATAAATAAAATTGTATTGAATTGCATTAACTGCTAACACATAACATATTTAGATCACTATATTACCTTTTATTGTATTAAAAATGCTACATTTGTCAAAAACAACTTATTAACATGTTTAATAAGTTTCATTTTGGTTTTTCACGTTCTGGATCCACCCTCCCTTTGCTCCCCGCGCTAAGTCACTCCTCCTTCAGAGCGCTATCACATTACAGTCTCATCCCTCTAATGAAACTACTGCACATCGCATCAGGTTTGTGAAGTGTATTGTTTTGTATCGTGCTTTCGTATATTTATGGAGAATTGCGTGGGAGCGTGGATGACGTAGGTTTATGGGTGGAGACAGAATCTCACTTCTAAGGAGGGTTTGAGTTAGTGCCTGGGAGAGATCGCTAAATTACTCAAACATGCATGGGTGACATATAACCTCTTCAGGCACGTTTTTGATGAGGGGACGTTACAACCTGGTAGAAACCTCCAAAAGTCTATTTTGCATAATACTCCCTGGTTAAGAAACATGCAGAGTTCTTTTTATCCTTGCGGTAGTGTTTTTAGACATGTTCTTGAGCAGCCATCTGGTGCCATATTGTTAGTCACATTCGTGCCCCAAGGATCTGTTATGCTACACAGATATACAACAAAAGCAAGTGTTCTGAAACTTCCTTATTTTGCCTGAAGCGGCTGATCCTCCTGACATATGTATGTGGGTTTGCTTTGGTTGCCGGGTGTGATAGTGTATCAAGGTCTGCCTCTGTTTTCTGCTGTAGACCTGTAGGAATACTTGTGATGTTAGAGCGTGTGTCACCCTATTGATTTCTGTCCAGCTTTAATGTCAGCACACCAGGTTAGCAGCGCAAACTCAAGAATTCCAACAAGTATGGTGGCCTCAGCGTCAGTATAGATATGTTTCACTGATTACTTTTTCAAATACAAGTTATGGTATATGTTAACAAAAATACAACAAATAAAGAGCAATAAACAAATGACTGTTTAAAACACTTTAAACGGACACATTTACCTGTATGAAAAATGTGGTTATCAGCAACAGAATCACTACATTAACTTGAGTAAACTGCCTGCACAGCTGTTTGAATATTCCAAGTATGGTGAATAAAAAAATATATAAAAACAATTGAAATAAAATAAAAATATAAGATGGATGTTTCGGGTTGAATTAAAGTCAGAACCTTTGTCTTGATAGCCTACTGGTTTCAAAAGAGAGATATTTCTAAGGCTCACCAAACTGCTCTGTACTGGCTCAGTGTGTTCTGTCGCGTCCTGTTCTTGTCTTGGAACAAGGTTTCTTCTCAATGTGTAAAAAGCACATATGCGATGTGCAGCATCTATTTCAACACTTTGTCGTCAGTGCTTTTCAGACCAGGGTTCTTAAAAGAAACCCACGCACAGGGTGAGGGCTGCTCTGTGCCCAGAGCCCAGATCTGCTCTAATTAGTTGTCCAGAAAAAGCTACAAATTGTTGGACCTGCAGTTTAATCGGTGTATATCTCACTCACTGGTGCTGTGCAGGGGTCAGTGGGTTCAGAAACACGCATATCTTCTCTGGTGGAGCGGCCCACACTGTGAGCTCATTAGCTCTAAAACAGAGTGTGAGCACTCAGCACCCCCCACAGCCACAAAAGCGTGAACTCAATGTACTCATTCGAATCTTAGTTTTGGAAAAGATACAAGCCCGCCTACAGCTTTTCCTCCAAAACTGGTCCATAATGTGCACTCAACTGTTGGCTTGTGACACTGTAGCTTCTGAGAGTGTGCACTTAAAATTCCACCCAAAAGTCATCAACGCAACTACATCCCTTTGGCATTTGAGGAATAAACTGACAATAGAAATGGAAGAAAACTGAGGTTCATAGGGCTGCAAATGTTTTTGTATAATTTTTTTTTTGCCAATGAGGTCGGACACCTGCAGATTTAAACGCTTGCGGAGGTGGCTTCTTTTTCCAGTTGAATGGGACGATTATGAATCACTCCGGGCCAGATATTTCAGAAGTCCATTGAGAGGAACTATTATCTCTCCCTAACATTGTAACATCATAGTGAGAGCTGTGCCTCTAGCCAGTCTTCATTATGCTCGCCCAGTGCCTTTACTTTGGAAGTGCCTTGTTATCTCTTTTTTACATCACTGCCTTGAGCTTCGATTGTTTTCACATATCAGATACTTTTCTTCATCTGTTTGTTGGTCTTCTTGGAGTTGAGTAATCCTATAATGACGCACTACTGACTCAGCCACATTTCGGAACATTTTTCTGATGTACGTCTCCCCTGTGTAATTGTTTTTGGACCTTTATTGAAAACAAAACAACAAAAAAACAAAACAATGTGCCAGAGATTTGTCATTTTAGCTAAAATATTATGAACAATATTACCACAGATGTTTTTATGTATGGTTTGATAGAGCTAAGATGTACTATTTCATAAAAACAGATAGTTGGAATGTAATGATCTCATCTGCTGCATAGATATCAAAGTGGTGACTTAGCTGGTAGAGTGTCAGATCCACTGATCCGAAGGTTGGAGGTTTGAATCCCGCTCGTGTCTGCGTACACTGGTGTATGAATGTGTGTGTGAATGGGTGAGTGGTTCCTTGATGTAAAGAGCTTTGAGTGCCTTGAAGGTGGAAAAGCGCTATGTAAAAATGTGACCATTTATATGGAATAAAATGCAACAGATTGTACCAGCTATGTTTTTTTTTTTCAATCAACTAAACTCAAAACAGCTTGAAATGAAAGAAAATAACAATACACCCATAGCCTCACAGACTTGAAGGACGCAGTGCTACTCACATTCAATTGCATCGAGCAGATTCACTTATGTAAGCAAGGATACTGCTTTCACACAAGGGCACTTCACACATCTGCTCTCACATAAATTCTGCTCACCCCCAAACAGGCCAACAACAGCTTTTTGTGGATATCTTTCAAAAGACCTACAACTGAATTTTTAATCTCTTATCTGCAAGGACATGCTACTATTTAAAAATAAGTACAACTCAGCCCGCTATTTGTATTCTTGGGCTTTGTTGACTTTGAGTGCCTCTTAGTATTTCCTTTAATTAGTTTTATGTTAGTATTTGGGTGTTGATAATGAATAATGCTGATGGTCATACCACTTGTAGAGGATTCAGGTCATTTAGTCAGTGGATTGTTGTGCTCTGATAGGGCTGAATAATATGGGGGAAAATTTCTAATTGCGTTTTTGTGACAAGCTTTGCGATTGTGCTTAGATTTGCAATTTAATGTTTGTTTTAATATAAGTTCACATTTTAAACACGTCCGGAAGTATTCACAAAAAGACTGAATGACACAAGATATTTTGTTGTTTCGGGAGGAAATGATGGTACTTTGAAAATTGCAGCCTTTGCGTTTTTCCATTTGCGTCTATTCAAATTGCGATTTTGATTTGAACTTTAAGAACTTTTGGATTTGCCATTAATCTTAAAGTTCTGTCTCTCATGTGAAAACCAAAATTGAAAAAATAGCCTATTCTCAAATACCTCCTATAACAGTAGGAGATAGAAAATTGTTTCAAGGGTATGCTGCATCCAATCTGTGTTCCAATTCCTCGCTTTCATTTCCGTTACCGTCGTATTTTTCTATACACTCATTCACTCAAAACCATCTCCATCCTTACCTTCTCATCTCTTTTCACCAGTGCGCATGCTGCCTCTTCGGTGACCCCCCTCACTTTAATCACTCGCTTTGTATCCAGTTATTGATCTACCTGTGCCAAACGCCCTGCCAATGATTGTAACCAAAGACCGGTATCCAGCGCTACGTCCAAACGCATCTGCTTTTTGTGCCCTCGGATACGAAGCACCCATCCATCCATCCGTGCGTGTGCTCTGGCTCTTTTGGATGAGCTTCTCCGGCGGTGGGCGGGCGGCGTGTTTGGCAGCCATCACGCCTATTGATTTGCGTTGTGTTGTGTGGCATGATGATGGCTTGTTACAGCATCTGCGTGACCCCTGGCCCACCCATTCTTTGACCACGGGCAGTAAGCAGCATCCGAACAGTGATATCAAGCATTTTCACTGTGAGGCAGCCCGTGCTCTATTCAGACTGGATAGGATCATGTTGCATTCAAATCGGCAAGACACACAAAAGTGGATTGTGGTCGTGAAAATTATAAATGTCATCGGGGATACCTTTTGCGTCATATTGTAAGGGTACACAATACACAAAGGCATAGAAAAAATATCTTCTTTCTGTAATCACTTGGCAACGGAAATAATGCACCATAGCAACAAAGACTATTGGTTCTTTGAAACTGTAATGAAAAAGATCAACCACAGCTCCGTCCTCGTAATGCTCTTCCATCGAGGTGTATAGCTAAACCAAACGATGGCGGTGACACAGTGGGTCACGCGCTGTTGTGTTCTTAAGCAAAACACTGAGGAACTTTTAAGTGCGCTATATAACTTTTCTGGAATTGGCTTCAAGCATCTGTTTGATGGTATTTGTCTTTTCCTGGAATGTTCCACAGCTTGTCAAACTTATCAGAAGCTTGAGTCCTTGGAGGTAGATAAGTTAAATGCCATAACGTGGACCATTCTTGGCAAAGCAATAAGATGGCGATTTCTATGGCGACAAGCACAAGAAAAGTTACATAATGCACCTTTATTAAACCAGCAATTTATTACGTTTTAATAGACCAGAATATCCGGTCAATCAGTTCAGAATATCTGCAGGAAATGTCTGTGTAGTAGCCCGCACCTTTTGCTATGTAACCACTTTTGCCTGACACACGATTGATAATTAGTAGTCTAGGTCGGTTCTTGTTTTCCTTGGGTAAAAGATGTATTTAAAGTCTGAAGTCAGCGCTGTTTTATCGCATTGATCTAAGAGGCCATTTGTCAATTTTTGCCTTTGCACAACCCAATCGTTTTTCATTTTAATCTCATCTGCAGTATTTCATAAGCACAGGGTCGCCAAATCCTTACAATGCACCTTTAAGTTTAAGAGACCTACTTTTTAGTTTGTTGGATTTGCATTGTAAGCGATCTTCAGGTACATTAATCTAGATGGTTTGGCTCTTTGAAGATGTGTTTGAATTATGTCTTGGGCTATTACAGAGCTCTGACACAGTAGAATAGTATGAGAGGATAAATCTGTCTTTCTCACATGTCTTACATTGTCTCTTCCCACAGTCGAGCAGTTTGAGCATGCTCCCTGCCTGTTTTCCATTTCCCTCTGACATTTTCTTGATGACGTTCATAAATCTCTGCCCCCCTCCTCGGTTTCATCATGCTTCTTGATTAGTTTTGTAGACAGCTTTGAGTAAGGGACCGCATGTTCTAACATTTACCCAATCACGTATTTTTTTACTCACTTTCTTTTTGGTGTCTCTGGCTTAAAGCCGCGAGAACACTGGGACAGGCTGGCATTATGAAAGATGGAGTAAGTTTCAAATGATTTCGGAGACATTTCCCAGTTTCATTCTGTGAGGCAGAACACTGTGCTGAGACTGGAGCAGGCTATTTTTGTTCATATAAAATGACTACCTTTGTGAGCACCTGAAGATTCATTGATACTACATTTTTAATCATATTTTGTGAGCTCGCTGCTGCTTATGATGGTGAAATCTGGTTGTTAATGGAGTAAAAATAACTAATAACTATTTAAGGCAAAAGTATCGAAAGCATTTATCAAAAGGAGTTGATAAATGCATTGTGTTTCATGTCCATTTCTGAACACAGAAACACAAAGGAAACATGGAAACTTAGGTTGTTTTCACACTGCCACTAGTTAGGTTGACGTAAAAGAGCATTCGCTCTGAGAGCGGTGCGCTTGGGCCGGTGTGAACCCAACAGTCGCTCTCTGGACCACATTAAAAGCCCACTCTGAGCGCGCTTGAAACAGGTGGTCTCAGAGCGGCTCCAGTCGCACTCAGGAGTGGGGCGAGTGTGGTGTGAACACGGCCGATCTCGGGTCGACCAAGGTAGTCCACGGTGCAAAAAAGTGCTCGGATCACGTATATTTGTATGAATGGACACTGCAGAGCTGCTGTTTGACACGTTTGTCTGACGAGGCAGTTTGGATCAACATAATATCAGCGAAAGTCTCCTCCTGCATCTGTCTGTGCAGATGACCCTTGGTCTGTCTGTGTGTTGTTCAAAAAGCTTTTTCTCCTCTGCCACCAGTACAGGTGTACAGTCTTCACAGTGTATTTAGCCTCAGGTGAAAGAAAAGACCACCACGTATAGGGGAAGTGAGCATGTGCGTGCACATTCACAGGGCTTTGTCCGCTTGAAGCACGTTGTCCCAGAAATAAGTTCGACAATCAGCTGACTCTCACGTGGCTCATGGTGCGTGTCTGGGGTGAATGATGTGCGGTGTATGTGAACAAGGCCAACCCAAAAGTAAAGTAAATAGAACAAAATCTAGTGCACACTGGAGTCAGTCCACAGAGCACAATAACATTTGTGAAAACTACCTTAGTTCAAGCCTGGCACTGAATTTACAAAGTGGAACCTACCCCAGTTCAATAGCCTACTTATCAATATTGTTTGTTGTTTGATTTGTTGCCATTTTTTAAAGAGGGGGTATAACACTTCATTGGGTATTCATTGTTAACACTTTACATGTTTAGAACACCGTGCTATCTTTTATTGTTTTTAAAATGCTATATTCGCCGAAAACAACTTATTAACATGTTTAATAATTTGATTTTTGTTTTTGACACTCTGAGTCCCCCCTCTCCTTGCTCACTGTGCTCCCACTTCAAATCACTATCACAACACATTTGACGTGCATTTCACTAATAAAACTACTGCACATTGCTTCAGGTTTGTGACGTAGAGCATTGTTTTATATCATTCAAAATTTCTTTGCTAACCATAAGGAGGGGATAGATCGCTATAAGGAGGGGATAGATTACTGAAGCATGCATAGATGACATATAAAACCTGTTCAGGCATGTTTTTGACGAGGGAACAACGTTATAAGCTGGTAGAAAGCTTTAAGGAATACCAATGAATGTTTTCTAATTGCATTATTATAGTGTATTTGTATTTCATATATCCCCATCTTTTCTCCTAAAAAATGGCATATTATATAAATCACAGCAGTAGCAACTGTAATTTTCTCAGCACAATTCCATTTCTCAGTCCTATGTCCTGTACACTATGTGCCATCCATAGTAATGAGTTTTTAGAGTGAGGGGACTTGGAGCTTGTCAGAGGTAATCACATTCATGTTGTGTATTTCTCTGAGCCTTATTTGAACAAGCTCTCATGTTGTATCAATAATGGACACGATACAGTGAGAATAATACAGTCTTGTTCTTCAGAAGGCTGGCTGCTCTCACCGAATGCACTGATTGCCTCATATACCTCTTGTCATGTAGATTTGATATGATTGAAAGTTTGCATATAGGACAAGTACATGTAATTAAATGAATCTTGTTAGGTGAAAAGCAAACTGTATTAAAGGGCCCGT
Organism: Periophthalmodon schlosseri; assembly: GCA_000787095.1. Lineage (NCBI taxonomy): Eukaryota > Metazoa > Chordata > Actinopteri > Gobiiformes > Gobiidae > Periophthalmodon > Periophthalmodon schlosseri. The sequence continues at coordinate 122,750 of KN478181.1, read as the reverse complement.
ATTACACTCTGATCTATGTTTTAATGGTGCCAATCTCTACTGAACTAAAAGCAAAAGGTAGATGTTAACTTGAAAACTACCACTACATGACATCACAAGGTGGAACAGAGCATACTCAAACGTGTGAATGAAACAAAACACAACTCTATTATAACGTGACTTAAAGCTCAGAAGAATCCATTTTGTGTAATATAGGACCTTTAAGTAATTGTGAAAGCTTGTTATTGCAATAGCTGATCTCATTTCTGTGAATGATATTTGTGTACTATTTTGTCTCAGATGAATAGAACCACTGTATAAACTTATACTTAGCTTTTCTGTAAATTGATTAAAGTTTACTTGAACAGACCAGGTGCTGTAGGACAAATTCATTTAATGGTGTTTACAAGCTAACAAAAGTCAAACGAAACTAGAGCATTGCCGGAATCCATCTGTTCAAGTTTATGTTTGGATTTTCCTGAATTTATTAACTTCCTTTCAGATGCTGCCAAGCTAATTGTGTGTGCTAAGCGTGTGTCGCTGCAGGCACAGATACTGCGATTGGAGAGAAAAGAGTTCTTGCTCCCTGTCTGCTTCCTATTTTAACACATCAAAGACACCTCACTTGTGCTCATGGAGATGGGAGGTGAACAGAAACCTTCCCCAAACACTTTCTTCCTGGCACAGTCTTATCAGTTACCCCTGCTTTTCTTCCCCTGACTTTACAAATCTTTAATTTAGGGAGGCGATTGCTACGTGAATGTTAATCTTATTGTTAGCCAGTGTGCTTTTTGCATGTGTGTCTTTAATCAGTTTCAGATCAATATGCTATCTTTGCCAATGCCTTGAGGTATTGCCAGTTTAATTAGAGCTGGGCCGGACAGATGCTAGTGTTGGTATTTCCTCTGACTTGTGTGCCTGCTCTGTGTTTGTGCCGCAGATGATGAAGTTTGCCTGGGACAACTACAAACGCTACGCCTGGGGCAAGAACGAGCTGCGACCTTTGACCAGGAACGGCCATATCGGCAACATGTTTGGTGAGTAATTAACGTTTGAAAGAAACTCTTTCCTGATTTTCCGGTTAGTCAGTAAGTAAACACTAAGTAAGTCAGTGAGTAAATATTATTCAAATACGATAGACGGAACTATAAGGATTTTTAACATACTAGATAAACACAAGATAGATAGAATGGATAGGACACAAGCCAAATTTTAATGGGCAGTACCGATTCAGGATTCTCAAGTGTGGAGGTCAAATTAACAGGTATTTCACTGCTAAAACCAGAGAGCAGATCATTTTTGCGCATGTGGCCTCGGGCTTGATGTCTTTTTGTCCATCGGCTGTCCGTAATGAGAGCACATGACCAATCAAACTGATGTGTTTGTCCCCAAGGGCATCCAGCCTCCAGGCACTTCCTGACATTTACTGGTTAATATGTTTGACAGACACAGAGACAGTGCCCTACACGTCCCCAAATAATCACACAGGTGGTCAATAGTGTTAGCGAGTAGGTCTGTCACAATAATTACTATATCGAGTTATCCTTCAGTAAATGGTAGATGGAACAATCATTTTAAGGCTCAGTGTTTATCGTGGGTAGTATTCCTTGTATTAATGGGGATCTTTTCGTGATTTTTCTGTACTGAAATAAGATTCGAGATGTAGATTAGAGACGTAGTGGGTTGAATAAATAACAGTAGGTACAAATTAACTGTAAAGCTAAGTCAGGGGCGGTGCTATGATCTTCAATGTGGGCGCTCACTTAACGAGTTAATTTAGAGCCTTTTAACAATGGAGCGTACCCCCCGACCCCCTACCATGTTTGCTTTGCTGTTTTAAATAAGTTTAAATGTAGTTAGCCCCTGTAGTGATTTGTAAAAGCTAATTTGGAGTTCTTTTTTTATTGGAGTCTCATTTTGAGCAACATTTTTTAGTCAAGATTGGATGTGCTCTGAAAGTGGGGCTAAAATCTTTGGGGGAGCTACGGGGGTGCACTGACCATTCTAGAGGAGGCTAGTGCCCCCTCAAGCCCCATTCCATCCTCCCCGGCGCCGCCCCTGGTCTAAATCTGTGTTACTGTGTTATGTGTTATCGTGACAGGCCTATTAGCGAGCCATTTCACAGGTTTGCATTTTTGGATAAATATACAAGAAATACACAAAAAAAGGGTTGGGAGAGCTACGCGATTCGTACCTGTTAAGAAAATCAGAATATAAAAAATTGTGAATAATTCACCCATTATTTTGCATTTTCCTTGATACTGAATGACTCAAACCAAACAAACTTTTTTCAGTTCTTTTACCAAAAAACAAAACTACGAAACACAAAAACGCCTCTTTTGTTTTTTAAATCTAGATTTTTCCATGAAGGAATATCCCTAAGAGAATAGACTTGTAACATTTTCTGTAGGCAGAATTTAATTTGCATGTGATTTTTTGCCTGGGTGAAGGGGACTTACACCTGTCTGCCCAAAGACACTTTAATTGGAGACACATCCCGATTGTCCTGTAGCCCTCTGCACCGGAGCATAGCAGTCACCTCTCCCACAGAGCCACAGGGAAATCCCACTAAATCTCTTTATAACACACACATCAGCGGCTAATAAGACTCCGGTCTCCGGCACCTCCGCCACATCTTCAGGGAGGCAGGATTATGAAGGTGGTGATGTAACCTGTTGTTATTCCCTTCCTTTCGACACACTTATTTTATAGCAGAGGAACGCTTTGACTGAGCGCTCCTTATATCGTGTGATCATGGGGTGTTCACTTCAGAGCGCCAGTGTCTTATAGAGGCTACAGCGAGCTTTTGTGAAAATCCAGATCTGAAGAAGGCTGGGTTATCTTCAAAGTCTGTCTCACAACTAGAGTCAGACACTTTACCGTGTTCAGGTGAAGTTTATCCTAACTTGTTCTTCAGTTTTTCAATCTTTTAGCTCATTTATAGTGACAAATACCGTAAATATATTGTTGGTGTTTGGCTGTATGATATATGCTTTAGTGTTGATTTATTCAGACAGTGCAGGGTAAACAGAATATGTAAAGTGTGACATTTTAATTATTATTTTGTTATTTAGGGCTGAACAATTTTGGAAAAATATCTACTGGGGATTTTTCTGACAAGCATTGCGATTGAAATTAGATTTGTGATTTTTGTTTTTTATTAAAAGGATTCTGTTCAAAGTTCATATTTTAAGCACATCTAGGAGAAGAGAACTGCACTATATGAAATGTATCTAAAAGGAACTATTTTAAAAACTGCCAGAATACCTCACCTGCTTGTTAATCATTGATACCAGCACATTTAATACCAGATCACATGACTGTATAAGTCTAAGGACTAGCCGCACCAAAACTGAGACGGGACAGAGGCTTTTAGCTGTTTTGCTTCACAAAAATGGAACACACTCCAGGGAAAAGCAAAACTGGATACTTTGGTGACACAATTGTAATTTAATAATCTGGTAACAAACTTTTATACACACACCTGCTCCTATTTTTCTGCTATTCTAAAATATAAATGATATTTTAAGACCATCGTGAGCAGAGCACCCAAACATTGTATATAAGGCAAGATATGTAAGGTAAGGTTCATTTCAAGATTCTTCACACGGCTGGGGCAACCTGTGCGTAGCAGTGGGTGACTAAATTGCTACCCGAGCAAGGCTAACATTATTATTTTTTTCTAAGGTATTTTATGAAAAGCTACCTCTTTAACATAATATAAACGCCTTATTTATTCTGCTGATCGAGGGGCATCATTAGAAGCAGACACCAGCCAAGGACACATAGGCTAATGGCTTGTTCCGCTGTCAGTAATAATATAGGAGGTATGGCAGCGACCATGATGAAAGATAGTAGTGATTTGTTTGTGTAAGGCTTTATTAAGTAATGTCTCTAGCTGGAGGGCAAAGGGGAGTCTCCAAGCACCGAAAGCACCAATGATAACTTCGCAAATGAGACTGGACAGTTTGTCAGCAGGCATTTAGGAAAAACGCACACAAAGAGGAAGAAGAATAGAAATAGAAATAGAAAAATAGTTGGTTCTGGTCTGAACTTTTAGATCTCTCTCTTTGTAGTCTACTAAAACGAAACATCATGTCAGTTTATCTGGTACATTATTTTCCAGAACTCGAAATTAGTGTTTTTATCTTGAGTTCCACTAGTTAAATTCAACTCATAGGCATTACATTATAATTCAGATTTCCCTGCATCCATTTTCTTAGCTTTTGGGGCAAAGGTCTCTGAAACTATGCTATACATCTTTCTTATGCTAATTGCTTTTATTATCTACATACAGCCTTGCACCATGCCTCCCACCTTAATGCCTCCACATGATATGCAAACATTATAAGCGTGGGAAGAAGAAGCCATTTGTCTCTGAGTGCCATGTATGGTATACGGGGCTGCGTTTATGGATGTTTATACCACAATATGGCTAATCCTATACGCAAATATCTTCCAGTTAGTTTTAAGCAGGCATTATTTTCCTGACCGCACAGGGCTTTATCTCCACTATGAGACAGAGGGAGAGAGAGAAAGGCCAGTAAATGTCACATTGTGAAGGGGGGAAACAGGAAGCCAGGTATGAAATTGGATGTTGTGTTCTTTAATTTAATCCCTAGAGTAAACAGATATGTGGTGAGATTGTATCTAGTCCTCACAAATTCGTCAGAAGCTTGTCACCGCACCGAAACGTACCCCTCTCTCTCTCTCACTCTCTCGCAAGCCAAACCACAGGGAGACAGATAGACCTGCAGCTTCTCTGGCACGTCTTCACTTCTACTATCATTTACCTTGAAGTCTTTTCCTAATTCACTTCTATTTTTAACTAATTCTCCTGGCCATGACCCTTAAGCAGTCATTATTTTAAAGCGCCTATATTAAACGTTATTTTAGCCTTTTAAACTACTCAGAAACATTTTTTCTTGTGTCTTCAAACACCAAAGCCTTGTGTAGGGATGTCAATATTATTAGGTTAATCGATCATCGTCACAATATAATCATAACTAAATAATAATTGTAAGTGAAACTTTTGTAAGCAAATTGAAGTAATCTCCATTCAGTCTCTATGCACAAAAGTACAATTCATGTAAAGTGCTTTTTATCTGTCTGTTTATGTCAGCTCAACTTGACTTTATCATTCATAAAATTGTATTTCATAGACCAGGTCACATACTGCAACATGTTAGATAACAGAAATGAAAGTATGAAGCTAAAGACATTGACATTGGTTTTTCCATGGCCGATGCCGATTGTTTACAATACAGACCAACCGATGACCAATAAACTCAGCCGATATTTTGGAGGTGATATTTTGGGACGATTTTGATTATTTTCCCCAAATTATGGAATTTAAATTTACTACAAACTCCCACCAAGCCCTTTTTTTACCACAAACCTATAAGAGAGCTGTGCAGTCATGTTTTGTGTAGCTCTCGTCGTATCAAAGTGTTAATATAAAGCTTTTTGTGTATTTTTTAGGAAGCATCGACCAAAACAAAATATCGGCCTGTGCTGGAGATTTAAGGCCGATAGCTGATACGCTAAAAAGTCCAAATATCGGCCAGTCATATCGGCCAACAAATATATCGGTCTATCTCTAGTACCTGTTATCAAAGTTTGCTTAATGGACTGTTTGGGCTATTTGAGCACTAAAGTGAACAGCAGAAGTCTGTTGAAGGTGTATGGAAAACACAGAAGAGCTTAAAGGAGCTTTACCAGAGTAATCTTAAAAACAATTTGCAGTCGTCCAAAGTTATTCCTCACTTACATTATGCATTCCGAGCATCCTAGCGGACTTATTTTGACCTCAAGAGCTGCTTATACAATGTATCTGTACTGGGACTAGACATGGATTATAATGTGCTGACATATTGCAGCGAGGGGCTGGCATTTTTCAAAGATAATTGTGATGATAGAACATTTATTGATGATGGTAGAACATTTAAAACGGTGGTAATATTGTGAGCACAGAGCGCGTAACCTTCCTAAATCTGTATAAAGGTTAATTGGACGATGCGCGTGCCGCCGTGTGAGCTTTTTTCAGTTCAAAAAGTTAGGTCAACAATATGGACAAATGAACTTAAATAGGCAATGCATTCCGTCATTTTCCTCTTTGTCACTTCGATACAGAAGGTTTTTGGGGCTCATTACGAGTTTTTTGTTTTACATGCAAGGCAATTAGAAAGAGAAAAGTGGGCCATTTACAGCAGTTTAATATTCTGCTTTTGTGTGCGATCACAGCGACAACAAAGGAGGTTAAAATAAGCATACTCATTTCCATAGAAACGTTTGTAGTCAGCACTTTAGACTATAGAAGCAATACAAAGTTACACTGAGTCTTTCTTGTAACTTGTTTTGCAATAACAGCAGAGGTCCAAGCCCTACTGCTTTGGGCCTAGGTGGGCCGTAAATTGGTAAATGATCACATTTTTCTGTATCGCTTTTTTATCCATAAGGAACCACTGACCTATTCACACAAACCAGTGTACGCAGACTCTGGGGGCAAGCTGGGTTAAGTGTCTTGCCCAAGGACACAGTGACAGCATTCATCTATGGCAGCTGAAATCACAGCGCCAACCTGTGAATCAGTGGATCTGACTGCTCTACCAATGATGTTTTGTTTTCTTTTTTTTACATCGAGAGCAGGATTCGAACCGCCAACCTTTGGATCAGTGGAAAACTCTACCAACTTTTTTAAACTATGACTTAATATAATGTTTGCTTTGTTATACCTGGTTCAGGTGCACAATAATATGGGAAACAAGACTGAAGGGAAACATGCTCAAAAGGAATTTATTTACAACAAAAGTAAGTGCAATGGAGATGAACTGAAACAAGGCATGAGGTTGTGAGTATGTTGTGTGTTGAGTGTAATGCAGTGCGTGTATTGCGAATGAAAATGGTGCATGTGCGATGTGAGTGTAGTGCATAAAACAAAAGACAAACTTAAATCTGCAATAATGAGACGGGCATTGCGTGGGCCCAGCAGCAGGGAGGCAGAGGCCTGATAAAAAGCCTGTAAAAGCCTGATGGCAGAGGCCATCAGGCTTTTACAGTCTCGCGTCACAGGTGGGTGGGGCGGCAGGCAGGTGAGGAGCTCTACCCAAGGAGAAAGAGAGCGGCAGCAGGGCGCAGCACAATAACAGCTTACAAATAATATACCTGAATAGAAAATGGAATTCTGTCATCTTGACAAAAGTTGCTATTCATACACTTTCACTTTTACCTTGCAAATCCAGAATCATATCTCTGTATTTTTTATACAGATGGATATGAGTGAGGTCCCCATGCCTTCTGACACGCCTTGAGCCCAACCAAACATGATGTGCAATCAGATTAGTTTTTTTTCAGTAGTGCATGTGAAACAAAGGAACTCGTTGGTCACCTATAACCTACTAACAAAATCACATTTCTCTCACCTCAGATTAACAGAGTTTAGTGCTTCGCTCACTGATTCTGCAGAAATCTATGATGTTTTTTAGTCCCTTGTGATATTTTTTCCTTTCTTTTTTCCTCGTAAACAGCCATATTTATTTTGATTCGGGCGGACCACATGTGTCCCTGATTGGCTACTCCACCGATCAATCGTGCTCATCTGAAAACAGAAAGATTCACCGGTGACCAGACTCACGCCTTCCACCTTCGTAAAGTATTGTGAAGCGTGCATTCTGGGTCCCAAGAAACAATGGCCTTAATACTGCAAGTATTTAAACCTTAATAATGCATATGTATATGGGAAGTTAGTTAAATTGAATTGGTGTATATTGTGTTTATTGACTTTAAATTAAACATCATATCTGTAGCAGTAACAAGAGCTTTTTTCATTTGTGTGATTGAACCTGTACCAACATATATATTCACACATTTGCAGCTGTCCTGTGAAGAGTGTATAATGAAACGTTATGATATGTGGGCATTGCTAATGTCCCACACATTTAAAATTACCTCAGGTACTAGCAGCAGTATTTGGTGATGATATTTTCAGCACATTGAGCGTGACGTACATAAATCAGTGTAAAGGTCAATTGGAAGACGTGTGGGCTGTCGTGTGAGCTGTTATTAACGCTCAGGAGCTATAAATTGCTGAGAAGGAGGGGCGCTCTGGCATTAAAAGTGAAAGGCGCTGTCAGTGAGCAATAGACAAGGGTGGCCAAAGTGGACTGTTTGGGGTCACGAAGATTTTGACACATTTGTTCCAATTTTTGTCATTCCCTAAAATTAGCATTATTAGTATATAAAGCGTAGAGATGGTTTATCGATCATCAGTGATATCAGATGATTTTCACAGATATTTGTATCTGTCCGAACTGAAAATTTTGCCGATATTTGGCACCGATATTTTTTGCTCTAGTCTGTGTGGGCCGTGTGCCAGTACCAGTTTGTCCAAGGTCTTTCAGATTTGTCTTTTTGAACAGACGAATGAGTGAAAATATGAATTTATATACCAGATAAATGCATTTTCTTTTATTATTTTTACAAAAGTGAAAAGTGAATTTGTAAACCTCACTATAACTGTCAATTTTAAAATATTAATATCAGTATCAGCAAATATCTGCTATCGGCTACAATAGCAAGACAAATATTGGATTTCGGTATTGGCAAAAAAAAAAAAATCCATGTTTGACTATCCAAATAAAACTAACAAAAATACTAAATAAAAGAGTGCTGGATCAATTCCAACGTTGCATTCTCTTGTTTTGTCCTTGGGCAAGACATTTCACCAACCTTGCCGGATACGATTCTGATAGTGGTGTTTTCGTTGGTTGCCCTTGATAAAGGAAAAACAGTTAAAGGCTAGCTGCCTCTGCCAAAGTACAGTACTTTCCACTATGTACTTAAACTGTGGAGAGATTGAATAATGCGCCAAAATGCAATGAGTAATGAGTGTCAACAGTGATACAGTGCAATCACTCAAATCACACATTTATAAGCCTATTAAAATGATTTACACCGAGGAATTACAGCTACAAGTTAACAGCCACCTTTTCGGCTTCGGTGTTGATTTTTTTCCCCATTGAAATTCAGGAAAGTTAGATCTCACTGAAAGGCCACAGTCTTTGATTATGTAGAAAGAAAATGTGTGAGAAAGTCAAATCAGAGCTAATATTAAGTGATGTTGCAGACCATGGGAACGCCTCCCTTAGGTAAATGTGAGTAGCTCCACTGTAATAAGCAGTTCAAGAGCGTCAGAGTCACATCAGGACACTCGTAACAGTGCTGGGCTGTGGAGCCAAAGCTATGAGTGCAGTGAATTATTTGGAATGTCTCACTCCCAGAGCTCCTGTGCCCTACTTTTATATGGGGGAGCATTAACTAAGAGTCAGTAATGTTGACTTTGTATTTCCATCTTATTCTGGGGCACGACTAAATGGTGCCCTGAGCTGACAGCTTCAACGATAATGATGTAAAACACAAAAGAGGTCCTGAGGAGGTCATTAGCGTGCATATAGTACATGCATTATCATTAGCTGAAGCGGGGGAGGTGCTGAATCTTAAAATTCACCACTCAAGGTGTTTTGAGGCAGAATTTTTCTCTTCTTGAATTATTACTTGGACTAATTATATTATGCATTGCGGCTATAACAATTCTGTCACACAGGTTGCGGTTATAGCCAGGGATGAAAAATAGATCAGCTTTTCCTGACCAGCCGGTCCCTTCTACATTCTGTTCAAGGGTTTGGAATTGGACCATGGAGCGTGGAAAACCTCTGTCCTATTTTGGGATGGTCCAATTGCCACCACCACTCAACTGCCTCTCAAAAATTCTCATTTCATTCAGAACAAAAATTTTTTTTTTTTTTAACTGAGATCCATTGGAGAAATCAGCACTGTTTGTCTGTGTTGTTTTTTTTTGTTTTGTTTTTTTACGTGTAAGCCGCCATTTTTGTCATGATGCAAACGTAACCATGCTTCTCTCCAATTGGTTAATCCGCCTGTTCATCACACCCACTATAATTTGGGAGACATGGGGAGATATGGTTCCAGACCCACTCGTCTTTGTAAAGTTTTGTCAAAGTGTGGTTCTGGCTGGCCACTAATTTTTTGGATATAGTGCTGCCCCTGTCACAATTCATTTGGGTCGACAATTTACAGCTCTGGATTTGGATTCAATGAAAATAAAAATTGTGCTTTCCAAGGAGAACCGATGTAATAATATATGCTTAATATAGACTGCTAGGGGAAATCCACTATCAGACTTTTCCATTTTATGCTTTTGATGATTTATTTGGAGTATTTCTTTTACTCCTGACTTTCCTCTCTGTGTGTCCACGCTGTTCTCCCTCTTCCCAGCAGCAATGACGTAGCCCCTCCCCACAATCCCCTGCTCTTAACAGACTCACTGCGCTCTCCTATCTTCTTTCTGAATACTGAAACTATTTTATATAAATGTCTCAACGGAGCAAAACTGCGTCTGAAAAAATGATTGCTATAGTCGCTTGTGAATTACAAGCATCTTTATTTAATGACACATAAAGCCAGTTCATAAAAAGTTCATATTTTTGTCATCCCTGGGTCTATCAACGTCAAATAAAAAGTGACTGAAACATAAACTCCACCTCTGTTAGAATATAGCAGCAGTAAGCATGGATCTATTAGGCAGTAAGCTTCCACAGAGCTGTTTACTTCCTGCATCTGGGGAGAACGGCAAGTTTAACTGTTTCCTTTCTGGACCAAAATAAATGACAACACAGCACGCATGGAGGGACACGGACATATCAAGCCAACACGTGTATTGAGTCGTGACATCTTTATTATATCATATCGTATTGCTGAATCCCTAGTCTCTATGTTCCCATGTGTCACTGCCAGTTTGTCCTCAGTGCATGGCCTCAACGAGCGTTAAGACAGCTGCAGTACATCCTGAACGCTGCTGCTCGGGTCCTGACAAGAACCAGGAAGTACAAGCACATAAGTCCTGTGCTCAGGTCTCTGCACTGGCTCCTGTGGCTCAGAGAATAGACTTTAAAGCAGCTCTGCTTGTTACAAGTCTCTCCATGGCCTAGCACCAAAGTACATCTCCCACATGTTAGTGTCATATGAACCATCTCACACTCTGAGGACTTCAGAGACCGGCCTCCTGCTGGTGCCCAGAGTCAGGACCAAACATGGGTCAGTGTTTCTGTTTTATTCAGCTAAAACCTGGAACAGTCTTCCTGAAGATGTGAGACGGGCCTCTACTTTGACAATGTTTAAATCCAGGCTCAAAACGGTTCTGTTTAGCTGTGTATATGACTGAAAGGTTTTTATTCTGTACTCTTCTCTTTTAATGGTAATTTTATGATGATTATTTACGTTTTGATTTGTTTGTATTGTGCTTTTAATGTCTTTCTTATTCTGTAAAGCACTTTGAATTACTTTGTGTACGAATTGTGCTATACAAATGAACTTGCCTTGCCTTTGCCGTGTATTTTAAACCGACTTGCAAGTTTAAATGAAATAGAAGAGCAATGAAGCCAAAGAGGAGGCTGTATATTTACCGTCATAAAGACTACAGCTCATAGAATTTCTCAAATAAATACAATATGCAATTATCTTTCTCAAAGTAAAAAAGAACGTGTAAAGTTTACTACATTTGTGGGTCTTGCTATAGATTTTAAAATATTGATATCGACCTCAGCAAATATGTCCCGGTTATGGGGGCACAAGAGCAAGTCAAATATCTGGTATAGTGGAGGAAACCCAGATTGCACAGACTGCGATATTAATCTTTTATCAGCCAAGACCTATAAACAGCACTGTTCCCTCTGATCTGGATGGAAGGGCCATTGAAGAGAGTCTGGCAGCTGGAGCAGAGCCAGGCTGAGTTACTCTTCTCTTCTTTTGTTACCACTCTGGGAACAGCCAAATGAGAAGAAGTCAAGTCAGGCCTCCCCATTCTGTCCTTGGAAACTTAGAGGTACTTTGTTTTTCCTAGGGTGGCAGCAAAGTTTCAGTGGAGCAGATTAATTGGCATTTTTGTGCGAACTTCTTGTGAACCGCCCAAACAGTCTCTAAATCTAATAACGAATCACCTCCAGTGTGTTTGAGAGCACTCTGGAGAAATAAGGTAAAGTGCTGAGATAGATAGTTCTGGCTTTGACGATTTCTGTCGGAGAAATATGTCACTATAATTATTCCACACATCCATCTTTTTTTCAAATTTAGCTTGTTGTATAGGAGTTTCTATTCAGTTATCGTGTTATCTTTTTAAAGGGTCACTATGTAACTCTTCTGGCCTGCTCTTCTCCATGGGGATGTTATTGTTTTGCCTGGAATGTTCCACAGTATGGAATTAAACCTATCTTTGGAGACAAGCAGGTGGCACCACCAAACCAAGTTATAGGTCAGATCTGTAGAGAGGTGATAATGCTCACACTTAGAAAGCAGGTATTTAAAGCTATGTAAATTTTTTAGCAATATGAAGACATGTAATCAAATAAATGCATGATTAAGTTTAATGCTATACTGTGGAACCCTTCAAACAAAGTAATAACATCTCCATGGAGACAAGCAAATGGCAAACACCCCATCGCAAATGTTACATAATAATCAATTGTTAATTTTAAAGCTAAATATTTAAAAATAGATGTTAAATATTTTCTTCCAAAACCATTGAACTATTTTAATTTAAAATTAACACATTACCATAAAGGAGTGCATGTCTCCTGGTTTAGTAACCAGATAACAAAAGATGACTCGGAGGATAGATAAAAACACACTGAAGGTTGATCACTGTTCAATTCAATTGTTTGTTTAATTCAAAATAAATACCAGTTTAATTTTACAAAAGCAATTATTTCAGATGTGTCAGACAGAAGGGACTCTCTGCCCCCTCCAATCCAATAAGTCTTTGCACTTGTACTGCTATGAGCTCACTCTGTAGCCTTATCCTCTTCTGCTGGCTCTGAGTAGCCAACAAGTACCAGAGTCTAAATAGCAGATTAAAGGGAAACTCATCCCTGCGTGAACGACGCCATTACTGCAGTGTCTGTATATGTGCATCACTACGCCAAGCACACTCCAAATTAGACGGACCACCAAAATATAGTTGTACATATGCTGAGACAGGCCAGCACAAAAAGGACCATTGCATTAGATGTGTCCACCACCACCCCTCCCTCACTAGACTATTGTGTTTTACAATACATGTCTTATGGCTGTTAAAGGGATTGGCCACATGCTGTTATTAACAATGGCGCCTCGGCTCATACCCTTTCTTACTCTAGTCTGGGCTTTCTGTTTTTTTCTGTTTTTTTTTTTTGGGTTGTAATAGTATGATTATATAATCCATTCTCTTTTCATTTCATTCTGTCCCCCAAGCTTTGCCCTCGTTTTTTTAACTTCTCGCCCCTTATCCCGAGAGGTGCAATTAAAGAGCATAAGGTCAGTGCGTTTTGCTCACAGTGATGTCCTGGAATGCACAATGAGCCCCTCTGAGCAGCACAGCCTCCTTCACCTTCTCCTTCTTGGTCTGCCAGGGGATCATTTAAGACCCGCCGCGTTTATTAGAGAGTCCCCAGGGCATTTGGAATGATGTAAAGCTCCGACAGGTGCTCTTACATGATGGAGGACAGTGGTCCTGGGAGGGCAACATTCGAAAACTTGGTTTAGCCTGGATCAATGACCCAAATGATGAAGCCCTGGGTATTTATTATTTAGTGGTGTGGTTGGAGGTGGATTTGAAGCGCCAGATGAATGTTTTATAGTGCAGTTCGATGGTCCTGCGGGTCCTTGAGTCCACATGGAATGCTCTGGGATTTTCAGTGATAGTCACTGTCATACATCATGATAATTACAATCTGGTATGGTAAACAGAGCAGCTCCTGAACAGATCTGCTGAGAGGGCACCTTCGCCAGCAGAGAGTCGTTTTGGAGTGTTAAGTTATGTTCTAGGAGTATTTATCATTTCAACCATATCCCAGTCACTGGGGATTGGACTATGAATTATTAAGGATAGGTAGACAAATATTTTGCAGTCACTGTATCAGAGATTCTAAGAAAGATAACTTATTTCCTATACATAACATCACTTGGGAACAGCAAACAATGAGGGCTTGTTTCAGTATTCTGTCCTAAAAAGTTTGTTTTTACAGCAGAGGACATGGACAACATTTAGGAAAAGTTAAAGCATTGTCTCAATATATAACTGTAAAGAAATGTGTCATGTCTGAACTCTGTATTCCTATGTGGACTACATGAATACTTTTAGGGCTAAGTAATGTGCATTTGCCAAAAGATTTAAAAAAAAAAGATTGAATATAAAGAATCAAGTTTACCACTGTGAAAAATCTTCAGTAATGCCCCCTTTCTAACCATAATCCAAACTCTTTCGATACATTTTCATTTTGCAACCTTCAAAAAATACAGTCTGGATTGACTTTGCTCCAAAACAGTGCAGACAGCCATGCACTGTGGCGAATATGTCACTGTCAGGACTAAACATAGAGCGTAACTCCTCCTCTAATGTTATCTGAGCATCATTTTATTAAAAGCATTCAACTGTCAGGTGCCTCTTCCTAACAATCGCACCGCTCTCCTCTTCCCACCCCCGTATTAGGCTGAGCAGACAGGATTTTTCCTCCCTGGCAATTACCTCCTAGAATGCCTTGCGTGGTTGGTCTTAAAGGGGCATGGTGAAGGTGAGAGGGAGGTGTGATTTCCTCCGACATTAAGGTTAAACAAGGGACTGTCACATTAAACTGTACCCCAGAGTGAAGCCCTGTCAGCGGCCACACGCCTCTCACTTCGGCCCCATCCATTCCTGTCTCCCATGGGCTCCATCACAGTCACGGGAGGAATCATCTGTCTCCATAGCGACCACAAGCAGGTGACACATCAGCCTTTAGGTCCCTCCCCTCCAGAGAAGCTAATCTCAGCCTTCCTCATCAATATCACCCATTTATTCATGGCCAGTAATAGCGCCAACTGGAAGAGGTGGCTGGATATATCATCTACCAGCAGGAAAGATGCACTCGAAAAAACATATTCATCAAACAAGAGGCAATTAACTTGGAAAAACAGATGTTTAACCACAAATTGTATCAACTATGTGAATAGTGTGGTTTACTAGTGTGTACATCTCATTAACTGACAGTCACGGCTAATGGAAGCTTTGCCTAGCCTAGCTTCTTACCTCAACCACGTACACTTTCTGTCAGTGTTAAATGACAGAAATCCCCTTTGTAATATAAGATGCGTCAAAAAAAAAACAAAAACAGGGAATTGTAAACATGGCTTTTGGAAGTGACATCACTCTTAACAATCCCGTACCATTAGAAAGGCAATGATGAGATAGACAGATCTGGATAATGGAAATATGTACAAGAGTAAGTACAGAAAGTAAAGATTGGTTGCAATCAAAAAGACTAACAACTGGTATTGCCAAGGCCAAGTTACAGGTCAGATCTGTGGAGAGGTGAGAGCGCTTGTAGTATGAATGTTTTTCAAGAGATTTTTTTTTAAACAATACAAGCACATGCAACTGAATAAATGCAACAAAAATAGTTTAGCGTCATACTATGAAACGTGGAAACATATAGTGGCAGTCCCCATACCAAAAAAGTCGAATAATTCACCTCCTTCAAATGAATCACTTAATTTGCGGAAGCCCCAAAGAAAGAACAAAATGTGCCCTCCAAACTGAATTTTGATTCATGAAAACCAAATTCCAAATCAAATTGCAATCCCAATACTTTCCAGAAAAAGATAAATGGTTCAGCTCTACTTTCCTGAGGAGCACACTAACAGGTGTGCATGTTTACATTTTGTTTCCTTCGGCTGCTTTGGAGGTCCCCAGGGTGAACAGGCTACTTACTTTTCATACAGAAGTGTAGTTTTATCGCAGTAAAGGCTTTTTCTAATGTCACCCTCTCCATTTATTTGAGCATAGGTCTAGTATATACAGTAGAGTGGATGGCTATTACGTGACCTTTTGGGAATGAGGGCTTGGCCTGATCAGATCACTTTACCAATGAAAGCAAGTGAGTCAGGTTTCTGTCGAGAAGAGTGCAGCTATCCAGTTCTGATTACATTTTGTGCACTTTTCTGAATTATTGTATAAAATAGGGCCCAAGAAAAGTGCAGTGTACTTTACAATCAATGTAATCTGCCAATTTTATATACATATAAATACAGAAAAATATATAAAACATTTAATTCATCAAGTATTTATGTATTAAATATTTATAAAAAAGGGCCCATATTTTGCCATTTTCTGATCTATGTTATTATGTTTCCTCATCAAACGCATACCTGGAGTTTGTTTGTTTCATTCACTTGTTTAACACACAAATCCTGCATATTTAGGCTGAGTTCTTCTCTCAAACAGAAAACACTTTGTTCCACCTTGTGATGTCAGTAATTGCCCCATTTGTCGCCCCCTGCTCCTCTCAGCACACAGCACCAGTGTGAAAGTGCAGTGCTCTTGGTATAGCAGAGCGGTGGAGAGTTTAGGGTGCAGCAGATGAGAGGCTTGACAGGAGCTTCAGATCTTATACTGTGTGCTGGAGCTGCTGTCACAGCAGGTTTGGTCCCAGTGCAGGGGGGTCCTGGCTGCACAGCTCCGCATCTGAGCCCAGCCAAAGACAACTGTCTGAGATCACAGCAATGCAAACTGGGTTAGTGCTTAACCTGCACTTAAACATGGCAGGCTTAGCTCATGACATGGTTATACAGACATCTGCAGGGCTTTTCATAATGCCTGCTGTTGTACTGAGTGCAGCTGTGGGCATTAGATACAGCTAAATAAGGCTCTCAAATCTATTTTATACAGTGAGTTACTCTGGATCATGTCAATTTGAGTGAGATTATCATTGAGCAGAACAAATGGACACTGACTAAACTACCCCTAAAGGCAATTGAAAAGACCTGTTACCAATCATAATTTCCAGAACAGAAAAACAGATCTGAAAAGTACTAAACTAGCTCGAGGATACACTTATCAAAGGCCCAAATCCAAACTCACTGATCCTACAGATCCAACAGTTTTTAGTTTTTTGTTTTTTTTTGTTTGTTTTGTTTTTTTATGTTTTGGTAAATGAAATTGTCCAAGCATAATTGTACATGATGGCTCTACGATCCAGTGAAGAACCTCTTTGGACATGAATTTAATCTATTTCCCGTGGTCATTCAGTAAACACGATGCATCTGACACACATCTGGTATAGTCCAATTTAATCCTTTCATAACTGAGGTCATGTGACAGTCTTTATATACCACATATACCGTTGAATTAAGAAGGATTAGCATAGATTATTCCTCAACACCATTCTATCAGAGAAGGTCAAAGGTCAGATTGAGTGTATTAGCCACTGCCCTATATCCCTTTATCTTGTGGGTTAGCAGGGTTGGGTGTCTCTGGAGTAATCAGAAGGCTCTTTATGTCATCTTTTGAGCTTCATCAGACCTCAGTGACGTAGCAGTCAGTAAGACACAGATGATGTCCCGGGAACCTCATGCACAGAGTTTGTGTCTGGCAATCAGCTTTTAATCAGAAGAGCTTCCTGCCAGGAGCTTAAGAGTGTGCTGGTATTAAGAGGCAGATACACAGACTTATTCTAGCTCCTATTTATACACACAGTCAAACCCTGCGTACCAGAAATTGCGTCACAACATTTGCGTAAACGTCTGCGAAAACTGACACATAAAAATATCTACTTTTCAAACTCGCATAAATATTAAAATGTTACTATGATTGAATCTTTTCTCCATATTTTAAGACATAGTATATTTATTTATTATTTTTAGCCAAGAAATTGACAAAAATAAAAGCATGTTTGTTTTTTTTTTCACTTCGACTGTGTTTATTGCACTCAAAATCCTCGAAAAACATGTGTCCTCACTCTGAGCAGGCTTGTATCTCCACAAACCAGACTCTTGTAATAGTTCTGCAGTATGGTATGAAACGTATCTATCTCCATTGAGAATGTTCCAAAGCACGGTTTTAACTTTCTATTTCCAAAGAGTAATGCAGGTGAAAGTTACATACCGTACCTTTAATTGATAATTCCTTACGTTTTATAAAACTACATGTTGGGGCAAAAATGACAAAACATGCATTTTCTTTAAAAAAAAATGAAGAAGTGCCCATTAGACACATATGCCAGCCTCTGTGTTGGCTTCAGTGCCCCAACAATTTGCCGACTGTCCCGCCCGCTCTTCACCCCCATTTCACACAATACCGTCCTGTAAACTAAAGCTTACAGGATAAAAACACAATCTGTGCTGCCACAACTTTGGTCCGGTTGGAAGAACACTGGAAGCAAACAACCCTTAAAAGTAGTAAACTGATAATTGCTGTACCATTACGCATAATGTTTTCCAGTTTTCTTAACACCTTCATTTCGACCTATCCAGATGCGTTCTCCCTCTTCCACTCAGACTATCTGCTACATCAAGCATATAAGAACACAATGTTTCGCCTTTTACATATTTATCACTCGGCGGGTTTCACTGCCATGCATTTGTAATACACAGACTCTTATGTACATTTGAACACACGCGCTCAATCCTTCTGTTTATCTCACATACAGGCGTCCCGCAGTGCAGAAATCCATCCATTCTTTTCCCTTTTTGTTCTCAGTAGTCGTGGAAACGGTGTAAATACGTTTAACATATTAGAGGCCGCAAATCGTCAACCCATGGATTATATACCTGCTTTTTGTGACTTGGCAATGAAATTTATAAGCTTAACAGCATACAACAAATCTATTCACTCCAGTCTTTGAGAGATAGTCACGCAAAGTTTGACAGTGCTCGCCACACTTGAGGAGGTGTGCACGGCTTGTGAATGCTCCGACAGCCTCTGGCACTCTCAAACACAAGCATACTGCAGAAATAAAAGAGGAATAGGTGAAGCTGTCCAAGAGAAATTGATTCTGAGCAGAGTGGACATGTTTTGGACTTCACCTGGATTCCCATTGCTGGAGGAGATCTTAGCCCAAAGTTTACATTTGCGGCGTAATTGGCTGTGAAATTACTGTTGAACTGCTGCGGTGCGCTTTGATTTTCCAACACGTGCTCTTACGAACGATAAAGGGGCAAATCATTCATGTTTTCGCAATTAAAATCCTGTCCAGATATAATGAAAATCATAAATTAACCGCATATTGGAATCACACCTAAGCTCTGTCATTACTTAGACTGCATAAATGATCCGTACCACCTGCCCTTCTCCTGGTTTAATTTCTCTTTCTGATAGCTGCTTTTTATCAACAGGTTATTACAGCTCCCATAATTGGTTAGACGGAGCATTAGTCTGTGTGCAACTAGTGGGAAAGCTCCAAAGCTCTGTTCAGATGAGATAAGGCCAAGACGGAGTGGGCCATGCCGGTTTTTTATCTCCTGTAGATTCAGAGATTAAGCTGGGGAGGTGGATATCTATCAGACATACCCCAACAATCTATTCCCCTCCAGCAAAGTATTATTATTATTATTCACTATGAAAGGGCTGTTTTGGGATTCAATTGAAAAATAATGGAGATTATCTTTCCAGAATTGTTCCTTTTTGCAAAATTAGACATCTTTATTAACAGTTAAGGCTTGCCATTGAATGAAATGTGCTGCATTAAAATGGAATGGACCGCTAAATAAAACCCAACTGCATAATCTTGTTCGGAAGATTACACTGCAAGTTTTTCTGTTGTTTATATGTTGGCAATCTTTTTAAATTGTTTTTTTAAAGTAGACAATAGAACGATAAACTAATTTTGCATATCTCCAAAATAACGTTTGTCTGTGTATATCCCACCTCTACACATAACATAGTTTAACTGATTATATTTCAAGTCTACAGGCCACGCAGTGAGAGTTTAGAAATGGCAAAAAGGCCAAAATTACTTTTATGTTATTCCAACTAATCATTATTTTTACAGATCTCACAGTCACATCCCTCAGCAGTCTTCACCATGTGTCTAATTAGAGCCGGTAGCTTTAGCTGTCGTCTGAAGTGGCTGGGTGCAGTGACGGAGTATCCACAGTAGGGTAGTGTGGTGATCAATGTGAAGGGTGAGGAGGAGGTGAGAGCTTCAATAACGTTCAGTGCTGTGTGTAATCTAATCTGGAACATCACACAGGGTTCGGACATGCCACGCTGTCCCCAAGCGCCCACTCGAATCCCGCTACCAGCCTGAAGGCCCGATGATGCCGCATGCTCAGTGACTTTGCCTTTGAACAATGGTGTAACAATGGACAAAAGGTGGACCACTTTCAAGGTGTTGGTTTTATCTAAAAAATAACTGCCCTGTGCCCAGACCTGAGACTTCACATACAGTAATGCTGCAAAAAGCACTAATTAAATAATAAACAAAAAACATATTATGCAATCTTTCAAATAAGGGTAAAGATTCCTTTCACATTTGTCTGATACTTGAATCTTGAACCTCAACTAATATATTTAAAGACAGGTTTAAGATGCAATTCTCTTGGATTGACAAAATATCTTATGATTATTGTTATCTCAAAGCACGAAAAAACAGATTAATTTTTATCAACATCGCCAACCCATACTCATGGGTTCTTTTAGTCATAATTGGGGACTTTGGAGTTGCAGACACAATTTGCCTGCTTTAAACAGAACAAATGTAGTGCAAATGTACGAACTGAAGTGAATGTGCCTAATGAGCCCTATGCATTCACTCACTTTGTGAGGTAACAAGCAGAAGAGCAAACGCTACATAATGATAACCACAGGAATTAGCTTCTCTCACTTGCATTGTGTATGAGATCGATCTGAAAGGAATATTGTATATTGGCAGGTCTATAAACCCAATATCTGTGTGTTGAGTTGACTTTTCTTGCACTGGCTGCCAAATAGCTGTAAATATTAGGCCTGCTGGGATTCTTGGCACTGCTCATCATTGTAGATGTAAATGAGAGGGAAGCATATTTTTAAAGATGGTAGTGTAAAAAATGTTTTTCCTTAAAAACAATATGGTGGCTATTACTGGTTCAGTAAAAACATTGCCTGGGATCCAGAACACACTTCTCCAATACTTTACGAAGATGTGAGTCTGGTCACCGTTGAATCTCCCTGAGTTCAGATGATGACAGGTGGATTAGCCAATCAGAGAAACGCATGGTCTGTCCGTATCAAAACAAATATGGTTGTTTACAAGGAAGAAAGGAAAAAATATCACAGGTGACTGAAAAACATTGCAATTTTCTGCAGAATCCATGAGGGGAGAGAAATGTAATTTTATTCAAAATGTTGACCTCCTTCGTTTCACATGTGCCACTGAAAAAAATGAATCTGATTGCACGGCTGTGTTTGGGCCTAGCTCAAGGCACAACAAACGGAGTGTGGGAGACTGATATCCCTTGGTGGCGAGAAATTATTCTGGCCAGGCAAATAAAAACACAAAATCATGTCACATCTATAAACTGGTGGCTCGTAACTTTAATTTGAAAAAAATTAAACCTAGTAATTAGAAAGTATTGATGATTCGAGTTTTTATACATGGATTGATTTAGGTTTTCCTGGATATTGATTTTGCCAGGGGTTACTTATTAATTCCAATAAGTTTGATTGAAATATTGAACTGTCCATCACTTTCCACTTCCAATCTAAAAAAAAGTGATAATGATAGTAAATAATGATATTTTCCTATGTCTTGTTCATGCAGTTACTTCCCTGTTATAGTTGCAGTGCTAGGTAGAGCTCAGACCCCATTGAAAACAAACGTCAGCCTGTCCCTGTACAATTATTTTCATTTGTTACAGCGCTGTAGGATTTTCTCATTTCCGGGGCCTGTCCCCTAAGGGTTCAGCTGTACAGCTAATCCTTACTGAATGGTAGAAAGGGGGTGGGGTATCCTATCAATATGTTCAACCTCAGATCCACTTGAGCCTCCTGCTTTCACACAATTGACATTTCTGACAAATCCACATCTGTCTTGTGCAGGATGGTAGCCATTGGTATTCCTGGCGCCCGGTGATTGATGGCTGTGACATTTCTCCATATTTCTCCGGATGTTTGGCTTGATAGACCTTCATAATTGTTCTCCTGAGCAGACGCACCTTCTTCTCCTTTGGCCCTCTACATCAAAAGTCCTCTCACCTACTGCGCTATCTCCTCGGCTGACTTTATCTTCAGTGGCTTCATGTGTCCTGAATAGAAAACAGCCACATATCATCCCATCACACCAGCACTCACCGGCTCGCTAACCACATCTTGACTGTGCCACCTAGCATTAGCGCTAACAAGATCATCGACCCGCTGATTTATAATTGCATACTGCTTTTCACTGGTAATAGACTAGTGTAATTAAGATTAACCCAAGTGCCTACATCAATTACGTTTCCTACTTAACTTCAAACAGGTGACCATATCATGACTATTTGATCAGACAAATTGAAATTTTTTTGGTTTGGAGGGCATCAAAAGGCTCAAAATTAGTTTAATTGCGTAATTGCTATAGAGGTCAGACGCCTTTGCAGGACTGCGTATTTTGCATGCAGAGCAAAAATCTGATTATTGCCTTAGGGGAATGAAATAAAGGATCGCTACCCCCCCATATGTGCATGAGGGAAGATCAGAGCTCACACATGAAGCAGGCAGAGTGAATGATTGAACATGTGGGCTGCGGTGGGCTAATGTAGCCTCCCTGACCAGCACTGACTGCTCTGTGACAGCCTGATGAATGGACATCCACGGGCCAACGTCTCGCTAATGGTTTCAGATGTAGCGTCGAGCTGCGGCGGCACTCACACACATACCAGCCACATAACACAGACCCCATTTGGTATCACAAAGATGAAGGATTATATGATCGATATTACTTGATCAGCAGTCTAAATAAATCCAACCCCTATAGAATACGTTAACCTATTCATTTTACCACAGTCTCAAAATCCTTTAAAGGTTTCCTGACCAGCATTGAACCATAGAGCGTGACAAACCACCCTCTTAACTTGGGATCAATTAACTGCTGTCAGTTTGTAGCAGGTGTCTCCCAAATGTGGAAGACATCTCCTCTCCTTTACCTGAGATGAGTTATAGTTTGGTGTTTCTGTAGTTGATTCTGCAAAAAATGGTTGCAGTTTCCTAGTCCTCTGCATTATTTTTTTCCCTTATTTACATGTAAGCCGCCATGTTTGTTTTGAATCAACAGACCATGCGTCTCTCTGATTGGTTAATCCGCCTGTCAGTCACGCCCAGCTCAAATCGAGGAGACACGATGCAGTTCCAGACCCACACGCCTTTGTAAAGTTTTGTCCAAGCATGTGGTTCTGGCTGGACGGGTAACTTTATAGGAGGCTTTCTTTTTTCATATGCTCAATCCACCGTTAACGTGCCCTGCCACACAATATGTGAAATATGTGTTTTTATGTTTACCTGTCAATCTGTAATTCAGTATTTAGTTTAATAGTTTTGCGCAAAAAGGCGTCAATTTCCTTCCATGGCACAATACTGGGTTTTGAAAGTAACCCTGCATTATTGATGGACTAAATTCTATTCCAATACATCTTTTACCAGCCGTTTCAGATTCACGCACCCAACCTCATAAGTCATACAGCATATTGACCGGATTGATCAGGGGTGTACGCTTCATACATGAAAGGATAAATGCCAGAATGGGTATTTCTATATTTGTGCGTTCACAATGATACACAGGTCTCGCTCTAGTCTTCACAGGACCCTGGGGCTTTCCATTCATAGCATAGGAGAACAGAAATAAATAGGTTCTTAGAGTGTGGAAGCTGAAGGACTAAACCATGATGGATTGATCTGCTCTGTCTATCCTCACAGTCAATCAATCATCTTCGTTTTGCTGCTGTTTTCAATAGGAATTTTCCACACTCAGTTGCTTAGCCTGCAGCCTCAAAGATCTACCCCTGGGCTTGAACGCCAAAAGGGCATTAGCTATCTGATTACACCTTCCTCCTCTCAGTTGTCACTATTTGTCATTGGATGGAGATAAGGCAGCTCCGTTGGCAAGCTAAAATAGTCTTTTCCCTCTTGATAGACTGAAAGTTTGAGTTACATCTTTGCTTTGTAACTTTAGAAGTGGCAGAATACGAGCTAGCAATGTACATATGACACTACAACCTTGGCAGACGGCTGTTAAGTGGACTATGTATGTTTCAGGCTATAACTGCCTGTGACTGTAAAATGAATGGCACGCACGTATGTAATGATAGACATGGGCATCCTTATTATTATTATAATAAGCTTTCATGTAAGTGTATTTCCATATGGTAGTAATCAATGACTGTGTTTAAAAATATAGGCTGTGTACTTGTTAACCTAGCAGCCAGCCCTCAGTCCAGACAGCCAAGCCATTGATTGTGTCCCATGTAGCCTTTAGCATTCTGGCTGACCTCATCAGCCTGTGTAGCTATGGAGATAAGGTGAAAAGTCTGCGTCACTCACCATATCAATCTAAATCCCAATAATCAGTCTGGACTACACAATACACTGCAGCAGCCTAAACAACATGATGAGCTATGGTCAGTGGCTGACCATGAACTTAAAGGTCCTTTAATGGTAAATAGATTTTTTTTTTTTTTTTGCTTTTAACCATGTTGGGGACTGTTCGTTTTTTCCCGTATTTCAATCATTTTGCATAATTAGTTTGGCTTCCTCTCCATAGCTGAAATCACTTGCCCTCTAGTAAAGGTCCTCTGTGTTTTTCCATAAACCTCAATTAAAACAGTTCAAATTGGCCACCACGACTTACCAACCGTGGTGCTAGTTGCCATTGCTTTGAGCTTAATAGAAAAATCTTGTTTCTGCACACATACATGTAAAAGAAATACTTAATTTCTACTGTCATTGTCTTTACGATAACTCAAAGCTTTTAGTTTGGTACCGTAAGTATTGCTTGTCCTACATAAAATAACTATCTGCATAGAACTATCCCAAGAATATTCTGTAGCAGTCCAACAAAATAAAGACTTCCTCTCAAATTGTGCAGTCTTATATGCAGACTAGCCCAAAGCTAGCGTTAGCATTTGCATCCGTGGAGTGCTAGCAATAATGCCCCCTGGAGACAGACACTTTGATGTGCCAGGTTGCCGCTCCGTTACGTCAGATCAGTGCAGTCATCTACTGTAGGCAGTGTTAGTCACAGTCGCCAATAGATTTTTCTTCTTTTTTCCTTTAATTTAACCGGGTTACGCAATCACATTTCCTAAAATCATCAGCCTAGATTTTATATTCACTTATTATTATTATTTACAGCTATAATATAGGGCTATAGTTGGCGTGACAAAAGTTCTCAAAGCTGTTACGTATCTCTATGTATCTGACCCAAACTGCACTCACAAAACTACATCTGCATAGGACTTTATGCTAAAAAAGCTATTTATGCAGAAGATGAACTAGGAAACAATGTATTTAATGGAGACATATACATTTTGTGAGTCATGAGTTTAATCTGCCTATTTCCATATAAATACCAAACAATTCCAAATCTTCACTTAACTCACTCACTAACTTCTCCTTCCTACTGTTCTCCCATAGAAATCCAAATAGTCGACAGAACGACTGAAAGCCTACTGCCCTTCTATAACGTAGCCCTTAGAGTCTTCTTGCAGTAAGTCATTGAAGTGGATTTTGAGCCGCTTCCATTTGCTACGATCACATTTGCATATTATTGTAAGACCACTACCAGGATGGAAAACGTACCTCCTGGCGTTTTTCATTTAGTTTGGGGAAAAAGACATGAGATGGAAAGACACAGTATTTTGAGCTGCACTGTTAGCCACGGACGCATTCACCGCGACACCAGATGCTAAATGTTTGCTAAAATCAATGCATTAGTACTCCCCATCCCTACGTGCCTCACTCCCAAATGGCCGCACTTTCATGTCACCGGCGCTGATGCTTTTTAGTTGATGCTTTTAATCTTTCAGGGACTCTGTGTTTCATCTGGCCACACATAGCTGTTTTACTATTATCATCTAACTCCACTGCTCCAATTACACCAGCTCAGCGTGCCGGGGCTTTCATGTTTATCAGAGGCGCTGTCAACTTGCAGGCGCTCAGCTAAACATGAAAGCTGGAGGGTTAAGTCGGAATACCTGCAAGGCTCATTTAAGGAATGACTGGATAACCTAAAGCTAAAAACAAAAATGCAAGAGTTTTTAATGCCAAAGCCAGCAGAAAGATAGCAAATCAACCCGTCATTAAATGCATCTTGGGTTTGGATCGCAGACTTTTTAGGCTAATTACTGACAAAGTTTCCCTGGGATCCAGTGTACACACTTCTTCAATACTTTACGAAGATGTGAGATGTCACCGAATCTGGTGCATCTCTCTGAGTTTAGATGGCCGTGATTGACAGGTGAATTAGCCAATCAGGGACACACTTGGTCAATCTGTAACAAAATAAATATGGCTGCTTATGACAGTGACCTTGGAGAAAGAAGGCGCCTGATTTGTCTGTTATTAATGTTCATCTCTTGTTTTACAGACACAATAGCGAAATAAAACTAGCAGGATCATGTAGAGCGGGTTAATATGAACATTTTAAGACCAAAATGAATGATGAGCCTGACAGCAGTAGTTACAGAGAGAAGGGGGACAGTTTTTCAATAAAAAGTTAATTGGAGCCAGAGTCAGTGGAGCCAGAAGTGCGTCCATGCTCACTTCCTATTTGGAACGCAGCGGCTAGCAGTTTAGCTATGTCTATTTATATATACAGTCTAAGGGGCTCAACAAAGGGAGTGGTGACCAGACTCCTGCATCATAAAATATACACAGATATCATTATGGACTTGCCAGGTATCAAAATAAGATCTGAAGTATACTTGTCATTAGAAATGTCATAAACCAAGGCTCTTGTTCCCAAAAACTGTAATTGTGCTTTTTATCTTAATATATGAGCAAAGTCAATCATTGGGTTGTACAGCCATGTGATACCAATATAAACAACTAGTATTTAATATGTAAGGGGGGTGTTACTATTTGAAAACTCATAATGTGAAGTCCACTTGTTTTTCACCTGGAGCTGTGTATCTATTCAATCTTTTTATTAGACTGAGTTTATTTCAGCTAAGCTACATTACCTGTGGTGTATTGACGTTCTAAATATGGGTCAAGCTGAATGCCCTCTTGTGTTTTGCAGGTGGTCTGAGAGGAGCCTCCATCATCGATTCTCTTGACACACTGTACATCATGGGTCTGATGGAGGAGTACAACGACGCCAAGGAGTGGGTCAGAACCAGTCTGGATCTCAACTCGGTAAGAATACTCATAAATTGGTGTCACTTGAATCAAACTCTCACACTTCAAAAATAATTCAAGGTGTAGCTGTTTTCACAATCATAACATACATTTGAGGTGACTGTATTTGTGGGTTTCAGGCAAATAATTTCTTCCTGATTTGAAGGATCTCTCCATTCAAAAGATATATTCTTTGATTCTTTTGTGCTATTGCTATAACAATGGAGGATGTTGTCCTGCCAAATCCTTTCATTCATTAATTTCTTTATTTTGAGCAGGTGAATGAACAATAATACAATAATAAACAAATAAACAATAATAAGTATACATGTATGCAGTACACTTAATGTACATTTCACATATATTTTCTTCTTTAAGCTCAAAAAGAACAAAAATTAGCTGTTTTAGAATATTATTACTCTGATAATGCAACACAGAATTCCTCCATGATTGTAAGTGATATATTTTCTTAAATCATTTCTTATAAAAATATTACTATGTGATCCAGTAACATTTATGAGGAGTTTTATAGAGCATGTGGTCAGTTTGGTCTAACAGACTTTACAGGCTGCAGTGACAGCCTCAGCCTGTCCCAGCCCCAGTGCTCTCCATATGGGCCACTGTTACAGCCCTGTGCCTGGTCACCGCACTGGACCCAACACGTCCGCACCCCATCACCGCCCACGACCAGAGAGCACTCGTATATGCCGCCAGCCCGCCTCCCTTGCTATTTATTGCGGGTGCGCTACTCGGGGAATCCGCCATAAATACGATGAAAGCTTATTTCAATAAGTCAGTGACTTAAGTATAACCTCACTGAGTATGTTCATGTGCTGAAGTGGTAAAACAGCAGTAATCTTCAGAACTGACTTCCTCGTTCACTCGTTCACCTTGTGCTTTCACATGTGATAATACCCGTATTGGCCATATATGGACGTTTAGAGGACATTTCTTACTAAATACATATTAATGTTTATGTAAATGAAATGTAAAAATGAGTGTCTTGGTGTTGGTGAATTAGGCGCAGCTCTCATTTAAGAAAAAAACTGGCTCCTTAAGAATGTGCTGTGAATCTAGTGCAGAGTTCTTAAAGTGAAAATTCTGAACATTTAAAAAAAAAACATCCATGAATAAGGCCCAAAACTTCTATAGTTCTCTAGACATTTGAGTCATTATCTAGATTTTATTTTTGTCGTTTATGTCAAGATAAGACAAGAAAACCTTCAACAATGAGGAAATTGCGGACCTAGCACATAAGTACCAAAACCAAAGCAGTAGAATTAAAAAAATATTATTAAAATAGGGCAACTTTTGAAACTAATTGGTGTATAACTGCACATCAAAATATACTTTGAATAAAATGAATCTCAATGTCATATTCAGTTTTTTCAATAGTATGTTTTGTTTTGCTGTCTTTTTCTTTATATTTTAGTAGAGACATTTGCGTATACTTTTTACGCCTATGGCACTGACCCTTCATTGGTTCATTGCTTCATTATTTCTCAACTCTCAGTGGCATTGGTGAGCAGTTTATAATCCCGGCTAAAGCACTCTGGGTATATTGTTTTTGTCCCTCACTGCCTAAAAGCATAATGATTACTGCCAGTTCCCAAATCAAAACAAACAAGAGTGAGCTATAAATTACCCTTGGATCAAAAGAACTGGCAGTTTTACACCTTGTTCCCCCTCTATCTTTATGCACAGACACACCGCGCACTCTGCCTGTTCATGTGTCTGTGTCATGTGTCCAGGGAATGCACAGGACCATACAGCTATTGGCTGGATTCTTTCTAGACACTCCAAGCAAGTGCAGACAGCTGTAGTCAAGTGTCCAGTACAGCAGATATTATTTTGGAAAAAGTGTGTCAGAATCTAGCTGATAAAACATTCAAGACAAGTTTACTATATCCTAAATATATACTTATATCTGCACCAGCTGCACAATTCTTGAAAACATCTTGATTTTCAAAAACTGCTACTTGAGAAATCAACGTGAAAAAGCCCCAACCAATTTCAGTTCCACTGAGTTTTTATAACAACATAGTCTGGGTTTAGCACACATAAATTTGCCTGGCAAATCCAGACTATCTTTTTGTATTTTGAATACAGATTGATATCAGTCTGATCCCAGTGCCCACCATCACGACTCAAGCTTGACAAAACATGCAGTCGGATATATTTTTCTCAGTGATGCATGTGAAACTAAACAAGTATACTGCTTTGCTCATTGATTCTGCAGAAAAGCGATGTTATTCAGTCCCTTATGATGTACTTTTTTTTTTTTTTTCCCTTGTAAACACCCATATTTGTTTTAATAGATGCGCTTCCCTGATTGGCTAATCCACCTGTCAATCACACCCATCTGAAAATGTGGGGATTCACCGGTGACCACATTCTTTGTAAAGTAAAAGCAAAGAAAACGTGCATATTCTGGATTCCAGGCAAATACAAACCAAATACATATATAACATATTCATTTTAGTGGAAATATTTGTATCCCCATTCTTTGTGCAGTGGAGCCAAATAGCACCTCACACTGCGGTATATTTTATTTACTCATTGAGAAGAGTCCATTTTTATGATTTTTTTGGCCATAGGCAAGGCAAGTTTATTTGTATAGCACAATTCGTACACAAAGTGCTTTACAGAATAAGAAAGACATTAAAATCACATTACAAACAAATCAAAACATAACTAATCATCATAAAATTAACATTAAAAGAGAACAGTGCAAAAAAAAAAAACCTTTTAGTAAGTTTCATTGCCAGTATTGTCTACAGCAGAAATGGGAGAGGGGAACAGGCAGTCTCCAAACCTACAAAGACCATATTTGAGCTCAGAACACAAAGGCTTCACAACGTAGCCATGCTG
The DNA here is from genome assembly GCA_000787095.1 of Periophthalmodon schlosseri. Classification (NCBI taxonomy): domain Eukaryota; kingdom Metazoa; phylum Chordata; class Actinopteri; order Gobiiformes; family Gobiidae; genus Periophthalmodon; species Periophthalmodon schlosseri. The sequence goes on along the minus strand of KN478181.1, from coordinate 92,752 downwards.
CTGGGCGAGGTGAGTTTTAATTGAATATCAAAGGCAGCCGTCTCATTTCAGGCACATTAACTCACAGCTTGTTAGATTCATGACTTCAGACTTGTCTATCATCCAGAGCTCAATGCGCAGTGACAGCAGCTCGCTAGTCGTTAGCAGCAAAACAGTGACGAGGTTCTCAACTGTCGGCAGGTTTCTAGCAAGTCTCCCCACACTTGCATACTGGACATCAGCTGCTCTACGACTTTTCGCCCAGGTGTCAACTAAAAATACCTCATAACTACACGCCATCTGCCCGCGCTTAATTAACAAAAGTTTTGTGTATGCTTTTAATTCTGTCGCATTCTATCAACACGTGATGACAAGACCAGTTCGAGGAAAGATACAAACTGTTGAGTTGACCCAGTTTTTCGCTTATTTTACTATTCATCATCATTACAAATACAGGGTTTCCATTTGAATTAGAAATATAGACAATGATGATGTAGCCTAATAACAAAGTGTTACTCAAACGTGTGAATGAAACAAAACACAAGTCCAGGTATGTTTTTGAGGAGGTAACAGCGTTATAACATGTTTTAAAGCTCATAAGAGTCAGTTTTGCTTAATATAGGACCTTTAAAGGTTAGAGGTCATGGATGACAGGAAGCAACTGTGAGCCTTAGGCAGCACTTCATTTGTGACATTTATGTGCAATTCAGAGACACCGATTGTCCACCCACGCAGAAACCTTTTAGTTATAAATAATAAGCTTCACATTTTTTTTGTGTTCTGTTCTCTGCCGCAAATTCTCCCTCGCAATTGTTCTTTAAAGACAGTCCGCCATGCTAAGACTCTTATATAGCTTTAATGTGCATACATTTGCATGAACCTATAATTGGTTTGAAGTTGTGGTCAAGTGCATGTCCTCTGGCAGCCCATCAGGCCCTTCCTTTTTAGGGGAGTAATGAAAAGTGACTAATGAAGACTTGGAGATTGAATTCGATTCCCTCCGGTTGTTCCACTTTTATTACCTCACTAAACCTCTCCTACTTCCCCTCACATCTGGGGCCCGGTGTTATTTCTAGCTTTTCTATATCACTTATTATCGGTCACAGGACTTCTCGCAGTCATCAGGAAATTTACTAGATCAAAACGGCGATATAAGCTCACAGCCCAAATGAATCACTCAGACGAATCTGTATTCCACCACTGTCTGTCAGCCGCTTACCTTTTAGTTCTGACTCATTTGTCACTGAGTAGCAGGAGTCAGGGCAAAACTTTTGATTGGTTTGCTAAAGCCATTTCCTCTTCACTTTATTTTTACTTTTAAAAATCAATGTTCCAGATACGTTGACCTTAATGGTTGTAGTTTAAATTGCTGGATCAAAACTGGTATTATTAATTTTGACCTAATGTCAAGCCATTTCCTGCATATTTCATGTATTGAGCCAGTTCTCAAAACCAATACAAACATGCGCCATGTAAAAACTGAAACATAATAACATATGTAGTGTATAGTGTAGACCAGTGTGCGATGATTAATGATTTGACATTTAAAGATGTAGGCTCTAGGACAGGACTAGTTATTGATGTCCAAAAGTCCTTTCTGTATGGTTAGGTCCCATCTTCTGTTTTACAAAGTCTCAATGCTGTTACATGGTAAGAGCACACATAGGCCTGTCACCATAAATATTATATCGACTTATTGTTCAATGCATGACAGATGGAACAGTAATTTTTTTGTGGGGACTTTTTCTTTGCGCTAGTGAGAAATTTTGGTTATTTTTCTGTTCTACGATGAGATGCGAGCTACAGCAGGTTGATTTATGAACTTCTGTGACCTATTATAAAGACAAACTAACTTCCTAAGTGTTGCATTCTGTTATTTATTTATTGCAGGTCACATTTTTTAACAATATTGTAGATTTAGAATCGTTTTTTGGGGATAATTCTGCTTTATGGTTTGGTTTCAGTATTATCGTTTAACGTCTATATTTACTTCAGCAATGTATCGCACTTCAGCATGTGTTATCGTGACAGGCCTAAGCACACAGATGCACTGCTTACCTGTCTGCCTCATAGGAGCAAAGGGGATCAATACTGTGCACAAAAATAGGAGGGGAATTAATTAAGACATAATTGAGGTAATAAGCAATGGATGGCTAAGGTGTGCATATAAATGTAGCTTCACAAAGTAGCTTTTTCTAGTATAGCCTTAGCGGTAATTGTAGTGTTTTGTATTTAGGCTAGCAACAGTCTTTGATTCTAAACACTTTGCATAATATGTAAAGTTTCATAATAATTATTGTGAAATAGATAATATGCATATTGCTGTTTACAAGCTCATTAATCTAAACTCCATAAGAAAAGTACTTAGTTTACATTACTCGTTTATTTCTGAGGCACCATCTGAGAATTATTATATTTATACTATTTCTGTATAGCAACAGCTGCCCTAGGGCACATTAAGAAAGGACTGGCTGCACGTCACCAATCACACAGTCCTACACGTTTTCACAGGATAAACAGGCAGTGAAAAGCCCAAAGACACAACGAGATCAATGTAGGATGTAGGAATCAAATCGCCAACCAATTGAAAAAAGACACATTTTTGTTTCCGGATTGTAGCAAAACAAAGACGATATTCTGCAATTTAACTTCACATTTTAGACCGTCATATCTGCATTATTGGCCTATTTCAAAATTCAATTCTAGACACATGACTGTTTCTACTAATCTAAACTATATTGTAGGACTTGTCTGTCCATCATTGATTTATCCACTAGTAATTACCCGAGTTACCCCAGCTGTCTTTGTTGCAAATGGAGCTATCGAGGCCGCCGTTGGCAGTATCTTTCAGGACTAGTCGAAGCGGCGCATCCATTGTGATTTGCTGCTGGTTAAAGATCCAAACATCCCCCTGTGTGTTTGTGGATGAATCCCATGGAAGCCCTTGAGCGTAACTAGCAACACGTGCTAACAATAACTCTGGATGTAGCACCACGGACAAGTCTCCTGAGCTGAACAGCGAGCTGGGCGCCAAAGTAACTGGATAATTAGCACATTCAGGACTATAATTCCACTGCTCAGATGAGACTTAAACGACTGTGAAATCTCCCGGGTGTCATTGAGAGGCAGCGGAGAAGGATGGCGCTCTGTTATGGCGGATGCTAGCAGATATTGTGAGGTATGGGGATGCATCGTGTTTGTTAGCGGGCAAGGAGCAGGTTTCAGCGGCACCGAGGCGTTTTATTATGAATCGAATGGGGTCAAAATGGTCGCCATGGAATTAAACTGAGGAGAGAGGTTGGAGTACCACGGCGCAAGATGAGGTCATGGCAGAAGGTCAGAAAAGTAACAGTCACACAGGGATGTATTGTTTTACAGAGAAAATAATGTGCCTAGAGTCTTAACAGCTGGTCTTGAGAGTTCCTTTTAAGTTGGCAAATTTAGCTTCTTATAAACAATAACTGAAGGTTTTAAATATCACAGTGCATATTAGCTTCAGTCAACATATTAAGCAAACTCTCCCTAGCAAACAGCATTTACTTAAAGTGTTGAGGTAAACATGGCAGACACTAATAAATGACTCCGTAAGCATTTACAAGTACTATGTGATGTGAAGTCCCTAATGTCAGAGAAGTTAAACCACTGTAGTAGTTTTCAACAAAATACTCACTGTTCATCTGACAAAAAAGTTGGTTATCAATTACTTCCATATGTTAGTCATAAATGGTATTAATGTGTATTACAATTTTTTTTTTTTTTATCACAAAATGTTACAGCTCCAAGTCTGGATGGATAGTTTTTACAGATTTTGTATTGCGTGCTGTGGCTAAAGGCTTAAGCTATAAGGCCCAACAGGACAGCATGTTTGCTTCTAACCTCAGCACAAGATAGAGTCCTTTCATACAGACTGGAAGTTGGCCCAAAGAGCAGACTTTTTCTTTAGTAGAAAACTTTATCAAATTGTCTCTGAAATTACCCCCAGGACATTGCAACTTCCTGAACAGTTTTTGTACTGGGGTGTGCGGGATGACCACAACACCACTGGAGTCCTGGAGACTTTAAAAAATATTGGTATAGATGAAAACTTTGGACTGCATTTTGTTTGCCTTGGGGCAGAACGTAAAAAATTCAGCTTGATGATATCTTCCAAAAGTTGTTTTTGTCCAGGGGCAAAAATTATTAAGTTGTGTTTTTGACAAATAACCATGAAATAGAAGTAACTAGGAACAAGGTGCAGGTAAAACTTCTCTATTGCAAAACACTGAAATATGACGCCTATAGGATTTGCAGCAAGAGTGTTATTGTAGGATGATGATAAATTAGTCTGAATGAATTTATTGCTGTTATTTATGCTTTTGTTAAAACTGCAAAGTGGGTTTGCAATAGAATGACAACCAGCTGATCTTCCTTTAATTTGTCCATGTAGCAGGCTTGTAAATGAGACTGTGCTTAATTAGCTGTTAATTACCAGTTGTGTATGCAGTGTGAACGCCTGACACGAGCGGGTGTGGAACAGACCCGCGGCGAGGAGCTTGTTTACCTCCTCAGAGTTGGACTTGGCTTTGTGTGACCTCCTGTCTGCAGTGAACATTCTCTGAGTAGCTCCTGGTCATGGAGGCGTCTGCGTTCAAACAGTGTGAAGGGCGGTGCAGCCGTACGCCTCGCTGAAGACACGGCCCAGAGCTGAGGGCAAGCAGGGCTGACATCCTGTCCCAGGGTGAGAGGGTGGAGGACTATCCATGTGGGCGTTGGGGTTAGGGGATCACCGGCAGTGATTATGGTACTGTTGTTAACTATGTGGATTTGTCTGCTGTGATGATTTATAATGTAATAATAATGTAATAATGTAATCTGGTTTATTGCTGTCCATTCTGTCTGAAGTGTAACTGTCAAAACATTAAGTTGATGTACCCCAATGGCAATGTTAGAAGCTAGCTTTTCAGAAAATATAGCATTAGGTTATTAAGCTAATTCAAGAGAAAAATGCTGGCGTGAAAGAGCTTCTACTCAAACTGCACTGTGGAGAAGACTGATACATGAGAGCTGCGTTATGAATCCATTCAAATTCAAAAGCAGTTTGTGATTAATTATTCAAACTCTCTTAACCCATGCATTTATAAGGCGTATTCTAGCAGGGTCTCTCTCACCTGCTGCGTCTGTGTGGGCTCCCTCGGTATCCAACAGCCCACCCAAACCCAATCAGTTAGCTGCCGATACATTACATAATTCACAAAGCTAAGTGTTATCAAGGAAATAAAATGTAGATCATACCTGATGAGACCGCGCACATTAGACAATCATTTATAGTAATGTCTCTCTGGAAGGCCATTTCATCAGTGTTATTGGTTTGAAATGGGAGTGGAGATTCGCCGCAGTGTCTAGCTCGGCCTTGTTAAATTGCATCATGAAAATGTAAGGCGAGCGGCGCTGTCACGTAAAACAAGCCATGGCTGCATCTGAGCTTTACTGTCAAATGCTTGTCGCTTAAAATACTGTTGGAGGAATCACACAGTGTCACTTTGCATTTAGAGTGACCACAGAGGGCCACTGCAAATGAATGAGGCTTTGTCGTGCCGGGATTGTTATAGAGAAATTAAAATCTTATTCCCACCTGAGGCGAGCTTCTGCTGTTCTTTTTTCTCTAAAGCAGAGAGAGAGCTGCTTCAAATAAGAAATGGTCAAATCCACAGTAGTAGTAAACGATGCTTTGAAAATGATTGTTTACTTGATTTGTCAACCTTGTTTGCAACACTAAACTAACACTAGCTAAAAGTTCCACAAGACACATTTACGCTTGACTGAACAAAATGTATTCAGTTTGATCTCTTTCATGAACTAATGAATAAATTAAGGTTAAGGTGCACTTTATTGTCCCCGTAGGGAAATGTGTCGTCTGCATTTGACCCATCCTTCAATGCCGCTGGGGCAACTTGTCAGGAGCAGTGAGCCAGGTCTTGAGTTAGGCTTGGTGAGGAAGAAGCTGTAGGAGTGGGCATGTTTTGAGTTTATTAGGGAAACCAAAGTGCCTGGAGGAAAAAAACAACCAGACACAAGGAGAAACATGCAAACACTACAAACAATAACAGAAATCCATTATTAAATGAATTAATAAACACAATTAACAATAGGACTTAGCTAGAACTGGGTATTTAATATAATACATGAAAACTTTACAACTAACTTTATTTAGCTTGCAAAAAAGACATGCCGATGAGCAAAAAGGTTCATATCAAGCCATCATATTTGTAGGGATTTGATGATGAACTGCCCCAGTCTGTTATCTAAGCATAAGCCATCCAAATGATGTTTTCTGTTGTTATTACAGTAAACTCTTAATTTGACGACCCAAGGCTGCGTGTCCCGGTCTATTGTGTGGTCTCTGGTTTTGTGGTGTCATTAAGTTGAGCGATCTCTTAACAGCAGAAAAAGCTGTTTAGCGTGCTCTGCAGCTTAGAGCCCATTAACGCTAATGTCACAGACTGCTCTTCAAGCCTGGATGCTGATCAAGTCTATAATTGCTCCACAATTACAAAAGCAGGCCCATGCAGGCAGCTCCTTGTTGTGAGAGGAGGAGTATAGGCCGCTCCATTGTCAGCCCGGGCAGCGTGCGTAGACGAGCATGTGGAGCGGGTGCAGTCTGCTCCAGCAACAGATATAATTGGTCCCTTTCATGATTTATCCGTGTTAATTAGCGGTGGTAAGTGTGAAGCTGCACCTCTGATTGGCGAGGTAGTCATCTGCTTAATTTTTAGCCTTGGCTCATCAGCTCACTTTCTTCTGTCACATCGGTGTAATTTGGCTTCGAGAAGTGTTCGCCGGCTCAAACCTGGACTACAGCGCACTCAGACTTTCGCCCAGTGACAATGATGCCTCTTTATTAGCACTAAATCATTACATTAACGTCAGAGTCGGACACGGCACTGGCCAGCTCTCCACTCCGCTCTCTGGCACATTGCAGCTCGCGGGCCATGCCAAAGCAGAGTTGGGCCCGGTCCGGCTGGGGGAGCGTGCCATGCTCGGCGAGTCCTCAAGAGACAGAAGAACCAGTGTCAGACGCACGCAGGAACACGGCGGAGCGCAGCTGAGGCAGAACACCTACAAGTTACAAGACCTCGTACCCACTTCGTCATTACACTCACTAATTAATGCTTCCTTCTGCTGGATTCTCCCGCAGAGCTCCTCAATAATCATAATGTAGCCTTATGGCGATATCAACCGTTTTATTACACCTCTCATTACATAAATAGGGTGTGATGCAACCATTTGTGCACACAGTGTAACAAAGACTACTTCTACTTTACATAATGTGCTGTCCCGCTCCTGTAGGCACTGGCTAGCGGGTTGAATCAAACCTCTTCCATTCAAGTTGTCTAAATGTTAATTAAGTGTGATATTATATTTTATGCTTTTAGATTTGGAAGTAGTTGGTGATGGGCCTCTTAGTGGTACATAGCGTAACAAATCAAGTATCCGTAGTGTACACTGAACTAGTGCGGGTATGAAACTTTCCCAACAACCCCATTCTAGCCTTATAAAAGAGCTAGCTTGCAATGATAGGCTACTTTATTTATCTGCTTTTAAATTTTTACGATTTAGTTCGCACCTCTTGCTTCACTATTACCCTTTTCAATTGTGGTAGAACTGTTAGACCATCACAAATACATAAACCCAAGCAGCAGTTGCGGTTTTCTGCTGGAGAAAGAGAAAATTGCCGTTTGGGCTTTTTGGACCTTGGCAGTTTTGTGGTTGACTAATTAGGCCCACTTCACCTGGTTCTTCGTCATGTTTGCAAAGGGCTAGAGACACCCCCAGAGCATTATCTTAACAAATGTGAGGAAGCCGAGAAGAATTAATGATCAAATTATGCATGGATTACTCATCGTTAAAATAAAATGTTTATTGTGAATACAATTAAAATATATTCAAATTTTTTGTGATTGCAAAACTACCAAAATATTACCTCTGCTACAGCTGGTGGGACTCAACTATTTCAAAAACACACTTTCATTTAGAAAGACTAGGGCCAAATACCCGATGGGCATATTTTTATTTGCTCGTAATAATAACACTACTGCAACTACATCCCTATCCCCAAAACCATACTTCTGTTACAAAACATCACAGCCAAATTACATATAAGAAAAATGACTTAAGCCCCCCAAGTCCTCTCTGTATCGATTCCCTTACCGTCATGTGACTTGTCTAATACTAATAGCATGACACATAATCAATGTTTTGAAACGCTTTGGGATGCAGTCCACACTGTTTAAACCATTGCCTCTATACTTGGTTTTCTTAGCAAGTAAACTGATTAAAGTCTAATCCGCTGGGAATCTGAGCCATGTCCAATTTCACTAATGCAACAGATTAAAACAAAACTCCATAAACAAACATTTGAGACTTTGACATTGTTATTAATCGGCGCGCCTCATATCTCCTCCATGTTGTGAATAAATGCCGACGTGGATTTAAGTTGTTTTTTTAATGTGCATTCACTCAGCCTCAGGCCTCTCTTTTCATGTTATTTAATTGAAGAGGAAATTGAATGGTTGCATGATGTGAATTCAGTGAGTGAAAATACTCTCAACACGCCGTTTTCATTTGGAAACGCTCACCAGATTCTAAATGGTGTGGAGAAAAATAAGCTCATAATTTGAAAATATTACCTTGAGCGTTATGTAAGTTCAACGTTGCTCTGGGATTGTCGGAATATAAAATCAGAGTCAAGTTATTTACTATTTATTATAACCTAAGTATGACTCCTGCAAAGATGTGATGATAGTTTTTCAATGAAGAACTGTCATAACAGCAAGGTAATTTTTCATATAATAACTTTTGTATACTATTCAAATCTTACTAAAAAGAGTCAAAATGAACAAATATTCAGGGCATGTCAGGTCTAAAGAAGAAATTAATAAAAATTTAAAACAAAACAAAAAATTGCAAATTATAAAAAGATGCAAAAGATGGTCAGTGCTTGTAAATACTTTTCACCCATACCACATATATAAAATTGGAATAAAGCTATTTACTATGAAGTATATTTTATGAGTTATACATAACCAAAGTATGACTCCTACAATGATGTGGCGATAGTAGTTAAATGAAGAAATATTGTTTTTATAAAAGAAATATAAAATATGATCATGAAATATGACCATAACAGCAAGACTGACCAATAAATCAAGAGCTTTGCCTTTCGACTCAGCTCCTTCTTTACCATAACAGTCTGATACAGCGACCGCATCACTGCAGACGCTGCACCAAGCCGTCTGTCAATCTCACGCTCCATCCTTCCCTCATTCGTGAACAAGACCCCGAGATACTTGAACTCCTCCACCTGAAGCAAGGACTCTCCACCCACCACAGCTGGGGCTCTGGAACCCAACTCCTTGAACATCCTTATCTAAATTTATCTTAAAAATTCGAATACCTGTGCAAAAAATGTTCAGTGCTTGTAAATACTTTCTATATTTATTATTATTCCGCTTACCACAGTTGTTTTAGTTGCCATTCGCGCTTGTTTCAGTTCACCATAACGAGATCAACTTTGCTGATAGCACCTCTCTGATATATCTCTAAAACAAATTCATTTTGTGTCATTTATAACTCTTTAGCGAGGACGTAGCCTTATTTGTTATTCCTTTATCTTTTTCAGCATCAGTTAATTTATCAACGCGACAGAAGAGAAAAACTATAGTAAAAAGTTTTGGGGCAAGTTGGCGTTGAGGGTGCCACTATCACATTTTTCATCTTACACACACAATTGATGCTTTAAGACAAAAACAACTTCAATAATTCAAAGTGATTTCAGATATATTTTGAAAGATATTATACATATGGAGATGAATGATACCTTTGAACGAATGCCAGTGCCTCCCTATCTTTATGCTTTTCTGCGCGTGGAGCTAATTGCCCTCTCTGGCACCCAATTACAGTTTTCTTATCATCCGCACTTGAGATAGCAATTTCCTTCTCAATGGGTCCCTAAGTCAATGAGAGCTAGCATGCTGCAACCTTCAGCTAGCAGAAGAAGCTATAATTATGATGACATATTGAGACACATGCGGCGTTACCTCCTCAGCCTACTTTCAAACGTAAAAAAAAGAAATCAACTCAATCATTTTTTGTTGGCAAACAGTGAACCAAGTAGATTTACGAGTTTTTGATCTCGTGCCAAACGCATCAAATGTCGAACACACTGAAGATGACATTTTAACACAGTTTAGCTCAGAGGTTGGAGGAATTTCAGTTAAAGCCTGCAGTAAACTTTAGCTTCCATTAATCAATAGCGGTGGAAGCTTTTCGGTTAAAACTCAAGGGGAAAAGATTACTCGATCTAAGTCCTTTTTCAAGATCTGTTAGAGACTGTATTTTTCTCAGTGGTTCTACTCTACCACACTTAGAAAACCTTGGCTACGCTGTCAAAGATACATTGATTAACTGACGTGAAAGGGGAAAACTTTCACCAGGGTTATATTTCCACTTAGCATGCAAGTTTGGAACTAATCAATACAAAAACTACTATGGCTGAACGCTACTGCTCGGGTCCTGACTAGAACCAGGAAGTACGAGCACATAAGTCAGGTCTCAGGTCTCTGCACTGGCTCCTGTGGCTCAGAGAATAGACTTTAAAGCAGCTCTGCTTGTTACAAGTTTCTCCATGGCCCAGCACCAAAGTACATCTCTGACATGTTAGTGTCATATGAACCATCTCACACTCTGAGGACTTCAGGGACAGGCCTCCTGCTGGTGCCCAGAGTCAGGACTAAACATGGGGAATCAGTGTTTCAGTTTTATGCAGCTAAAACCTGGAACAATCTTCCTGAAGATGTGAGACAGGCCTCTACTTTGACAATGTTTAAATCCAGGCTCAAAACCGTTCTTTCCTTATTTTAATGTTAATTTTATGATGATTATTTATGTTTTTGATTTGTTTTATTGTGATTTTAATGTCTTTCTGATTCTTTAAAGCACTTTGAATTACTTTGTGTACAAATTGTGCTATACAAATAAACTTGCCTTGCCTATTGAAACTCGATACTGAAATATATATATAAAAATACACTGGACAAATAAAATAAATAGGACAAAGTAGGACCTTTCCTGAATAGTTTTGGAATGATCTTTATCTATATCAGAACTAGTGTAAGACCATGTGGTAATATCAAAGAAACTACTAATATTTTGAGTTAAACAGAGGGTATTATGCAATGTATGCAATGTATTATAATGTTCTCTCATCAGTTTTATATGTCACCTGTGCATATTTGAGTAATCTGGCGATCTCTCCTGGGCTCTAGTCGAACCCTCCTTACGGTTAGCAGTTCGATTCTATCCAAAGCTCACTTCACGAGCCTCACCCATGGTCCCACACGGCAATTTTCCAATTTTGCATATACAGAAACATGATAGAAAACAGTTCACTACAACTTCAAAAACTGATGCAATGTGGAGTAGTTTCATTAGCGGAACGCACGCCGACTGTAATGTGATAACGCTCTGAAACTGAAACTTACTAAACATGTTGATATGTTGTTTTTGACGAGTATAGCATTTTCTACTCACAATGTTCCTCAAAAGGTAACATGGTGATCTAAATATGTTATGTCTTAGCAGTTAACATCCCCAAGTGTAATACCCTCTCTGTAAAAATTCAATTTTTTTAACTTAATTGAGATATCGAGCTTGAAATTTTAGTATGTACCGGTGGATAATAGATGGTATATAAATGACAAGACCAGTACTAGGAAGTAGTGAGGTAGCGAGGAACGTAGACCTGGATTGGTCTGCTTGTAATCCTGTCTTAGTTTCGTTCCAGTTTTGATGTAGTGTTTGAGGAAGTGTGAACTCAACCTCAGAGAAACACAAGTCCTGTCCCGTGTCAAAGTAGATATGCCAGCTCACGTTTTATCCAGAGGTGTTAGAGATGCGACAAAAAACAATTGGAAAAACATGATTTGAGGACAAAATGGATTTGTAAGTAAACTACGGAGGGGCTCTCACGTGACTTTTTCTTTCACCAACCAAAATAACGGTTATAATAAAATGTATCTGAAAGCTGACTTCCACTAGCACCGCTCTCTTCTTGACTGGGCTTTTTTCTTTGTTAGCATGAGATCTGAAATTTTATTGCTGATCTTTAAATATTTTCCATCAACGTAAATCTGTTTTATTGGCTTGCTCTCATCCATGTGGTACACAGTAGGAGTCATACATACTCCAACATCTTAACATGGGATAATGAGGTACAATCAACCACCCAGCGTATTTTTATACATAACATTTCCTCCATATCTCTTAGCAACTGCTGTTTCCATGGGGATATAGAGAAATTTGTCTTTTTGTGTAAATTATTGCAAAGTACATATGAGCTCACGCGTGCAGTTACCATTCATATTTTCTGAAATACTGCGTGACATTATGAAGTATATTATATATTTGGGTGCTAAAGCATCGATTAAGAGTATTTTTAACATTTCACTTGTCTTCCTTGCTCTACAGAATGGAGAGGCATCGCTCTTTGAGGTGAACATCCGGTATGTCGGCGGGTTGCTGTCGGCGTACTACCTGACAGGAGAAGAGGTGAGATTTATACACATCTGTTATGCCTCTACTACTCCGCTCCTCTGGGCTGCTTCTCTTATATTGGGCTAAACTTGGAAATGACTTGATGAACTGTTTGGATTGAAGGGGAGTCTAGGTTAACTGTTTGATCCTGGAGATGCTTGCCTTACTAAATCACAGCAAATAAAGTGTTATTAGTATTGTGTAGTAGAACCTCAATCAGGCTCTTCCATAAAGACTCTTTTACAGACTCTTTTTCCCATGCTTATTGACTGTTTTTACTAAATATTCCACTACTTAAGTACAGAATTTGGTACCACTTTAAGTATATTATCACTGCAGTCTTCAAATAAAATGCATGAAGTGCTGTGACGGCCTTCAAAGCTTTTATTTTCGTTCTTATATAAAGTTGGGCTTGTCCAGATAGCTGTATTGTATAATGTCTGAGGCAATGAAACTTTTAATGCATCGCAAACTCATCGTGCAGAGATCGACCGTGTTTGGAAATATTCGTGAGGAAAGCGCATTGTGTTGTGTGAGGCCTCATAGTTCCTTACCTCTGGATAGGAAGTTCCCGAAAGGGGCTGTGAAAGGAAGCGTGCAGCCTCTTTTTCCTAACTCCTTCCTAACTCAGCGGACTATTTGGACAGTCCTTATCACGGCAGGCGGTGACGCACATCCGGTTTTGGCTTAAGGAGCTAGGAGCTCCGTGGCCAATTTGAGGAATTCGGAACGAGCCAGTGTCTCTCTGCGGCTCACTTTTCGACGAGGGGAGGGGTAAGCAGGAAAGGGCACTGCAGAAAGCTTCTTAGTTACGTAGGCTTGTGGGCTGAGGCGTAGGCACATGGTCCCGTATATCTAATCAAATGGAAGGTTCGGAGATCACTAAAACATTCACGAAACTACTTCAGGCATGTTTTTGATGAACGAACAACATTATAACATGGTAGAAAGCTCAAAAAAGTCGATTTAGCATAAAACCCCCATTTAAGTAGTGACTAAGCCTGCATCATTCCAAATAAACTGTTTGTTCATTATGTGTTGAGTTATGAGTTCTTATTAAGCCTATTAAAAGTGCAGCTATTATAAAGTCTTTTAGAATTGAATTGCACATAATTGTACCAACTGCTTTTTTGATTATATTCGACAGTGCTGCGTTATGTAATCCAATAGAAAGTCAAATTTTTCATATTATAAATTCTCTTGAATGACCATTGTCGAGTTCGATTCATTCCATGTCACGTCATAACATTTCCCAAACAAGTCTGACTGGAATAAGCCACGCAATTTTCATTGCTGATTACACTAAACAATACCCCATTGTTTTAACAAAATGAGCTGACAATGGCTTTTGTTTGAGCGAGCGACGGGGGCCAAATAGCTCAATGGGATTTGATTGAAAAACTGAAGTTAAAGAATATACAAGCTTTTGGACTGAATTCCATCTCTGCTTTTTGATATGATACTACCCCAGCACAAAGACTGTTATAATGTGTCAGAGATGGAGCGGGAGCAGAAGGTAATGTCTTCAAATGTGATAAAAGAGCTTGTCGCAGCGAGAACAGTCTCCGCGGCGGTGTCCTTGAAAAGGCCTCGGTCTCTCCAGTGAAGCAGCGGCGCGTTACAGTGTAAAAGCCTGTGGTTAGGATGGACAGCTGCCAGGTGTGAAGCTGTGAATCTGCACCGCTGTGAAGACAATACAGGTCGGCCCTCCTATAATTGCACTTTTTGCTTACTTCTTTGCCGCACAGAAATTATGAAGAAAAAGTAAAGAATTCAAGGTCAATTTACAGCAATCTTTTATTATTTTATTATTATTTTCTTTTCCTGTTTTTGAAATTATGAACCAGATACTCTGTGTTCTTAATAAAGATTGAACTGAATGCCATCAGACCACAATAAAACATAGCTTGGTCAACAACCCTTCATTGATCACATTATATATAAATAAATTCAGTTTATTTATTTAATACTATTTTTGTACTCTTTGTAAGGATCAAACTTATTTTTGCGACTTTATTTAAAACCACTTAGCATCTTTGTTTTATGTTACTTAAGAAAAGCTATCACCATCACTGTCAATTAGAACAGCACTGTATGAAATGTATCTATAAGGGACTACTTCAATAACTGCCAGAATACCTCACCTACTTGTTAATCATTGATGCCTGAACATTTAATACCACATGACAACATGAGGCTAAGGACCAGCCGCCCCAAAACTGAAACGGGAAAGGGGCTTTTAGCTGTTTTGCTTCACAAAAATGGAATACACTCCAAGGAAAAGCAAAACTGGATACGTTGGTGACACAGTCGCAATTTAATAATCTGGTAACAAACTTTTATACTCACACCTGCACCTGTTTTTAATGTTTTATATGGACTTGTATATTTGTTTGTTTTGTTTGTTTTTCTCCTTCTATTGTATTTTAAACAGGGCGCCCGCGGAAAAGAGAGCCCAAGTGCTCTCATTAGGTTCCCCTGTATAAATAAAGATAAAGAAATAAATAAAAAAGATCTACACTGCGAAACCATAACATGCATAATTTTTCAGATTTTGCAGTTTGTACTTTACTTCTTTAATGGAAAGATATTTTAAAGAAGCAAGAAAACTGTTCATAACGATGCCCATAAACCCAATGTTAAATCAAAATACAAAAATGTAAAACTTACCTAGATAAAACGGTTTAGAAAGTGCATTTGACACATTTAATAAGAGGTCATCTTTACCAGGAGGGTATAGTAATGTCAGCGGAGGTCACTGTGTCACTATAATGAGCTTGCGCCTGCAGCAGCTCTTGAGGCAGACACACTGTACACGCTCTTTTAAACACTATGAGACCCTGCCATGTGCTGAAGCTGGAAGGATATGGAGAGTGTGCCGGTGAGAATGTGTGCGCTAGCGCTGTAATGGACATTGATTTGCGAGCCGGACAAGTTGGGAATGAGAGCTGCATAAAATAGCTAGGTGAGTGAAATATGAATACATTACTGCTGCAGCGCGAGCAGTCGAGGCCATTATTCCACAATGTTGTCTGATAATGCCATGCACACGTCTGACTGACTGCATAGGGCTCGTTTTCATATTACAACATTCAAATTGAAAATTGAAAAATGAAAATGAAGAGTACATCCTTGTTAGATTTGTCCACGTTTGATCATATGATTGCATGAGCAGTGTCACCTCTTCTTGTAACTTGTTCGGCATGGAAGTAGAGATATTGTATTGCCTTGATAAGTAGGAGTGTCAGTTTTATCACGCTATTATCACATTAGTGCAAAATCATTTATATGCCGATCATTTTTATGGCGACCATTAATTGCATGTTAATTTTGGCCATCAACACGCTCCAACTTCAGTGAATTTGAAGAGATGGGCGAAGCAGCAGCATATAAAGAGCAAAGTGTGCAGGTGTAGTGCGGGCATCATTTGAGACTGGGCTCTGTGGGGTTTGATTCGACAGGTTTCGGTGCCCTCATCCGCAGCTCTGTGTATCTTGTATTTTTCTGCATTTGAATGAAAATTCTTGTTTTTTCCTACCCCTACCCTCGCCCACATCTATCTTACCTGCAGTTATTTGAAAAAATTCAGAGTCCAGGTCAAACATGTAGTTTTCAAATGTGACGTTAAGCCGTTCTAGATCAATATACCGATTGACATGAACAAAACATAAAATGATCTGCCTATGCTATAGTTCAATACCAAGTACAATGCATAATATGTCTTCTTTAAACAATTTCCGTCCATCCTCCTCTCCAACTTCCTTTTCCTCTTTCTTTCACGATCAAGTGCAGCATCTCCATTTCCTCCCAAACTTATACATCAATACCCGTCGCACTTGGGGGTTATCCATCACCTGGCTCATCCGTGTAGTTCACCTGAAGGGTCCGTGAGAGCCAGATTTATAGCCACCTGATTCACCCCCTCTCCGTTCCCCCCATTAGAGTCCGTTTCTGTCAAGTGCACCTCTCCGGCCCAATGATAAAACCACAGATTGAAGGTCTGTCGCTGCCTCAAATCACCCAGGATTCCATGTGCGAGACCATTATGAGATTGTGTATCCAGTACTGGAGCAGGCGACGTGGGCAGCTGGTGCGGTTGTAAATGATTGCCCGAGAATGGGGAGCGATGATGGCGCCTTGTGGGATGCAGTTAGGTGAAAAGTGCCAGGAGCGGGACCGGAGCTGAACCCGGTCATTAATAACCTCCTGTTGTTTTGACCATGTGTCCTGTGCACTGTGTGTGTATGTGTGTGTTTGGGAGTGTGTGTGTTTGGGCCCGGGAGGATCAGGCTTTAGTCTTTATGGGAGAGGTCCCCAGGTAAACATCTTGTTCAAACTGCTCGAGACACTTCACTGCCCTATCATTCATTCACACCTTCAGCTCTGGCGACACAGCTGTAGGACTTACTAGATTGAAAAGAATGGACTATGCAATTACTGAAATAAATACGGCAACAAGTTTAACTGATGCCAGGGGCACACAGAAACAAGTCTTTAAATACAAATAGGACCAAAGTTGTGTAAAATAATTGTTAGAGCACAACTTAATCGGGAATAACTGTAGGGAACTGAGACACACCCTTTGCAGGTGTGTGTGGTCATTGACAGTTCACTACAATAAGGTGACTGACATTAAATTAGATATACAGTGTTACTATCAGTAACCATTAGGCATGTTTAGGTTGGGAAAGAAAAAAAAAAAACAAGAACAAGAGCAAAAATACTAAGAATGGTAAAAGGACAGCACGTACCAACAATAGTAACAAGAAATTGAAATATGACAATACGTTTAAACTTGTCTCTCTCTGTATTCAGACCAGAATTTATGAATATTTTGACATGTCTTTTGTTGTAAAACCAGAGCATTCTACATTTTCTTCCCACAAACACTTTTACGAGTGGGTCAAACATTAGGTAGCATAAATTCCATAACCTCTCAGATTATAAATTCTTCCTTTAAGAGCAAAAAAACTTTTGCACTTTCATTGGTAACATATGTATTTCTAACCACTGCAAAGCTTTTGTGGATGTGGATGGCGCTTTCATACCTTTTACTTACTACAGTGCTTGTTGTGCACCCATGCACACTTTCTATAATGTCCAAACCTACTTTCCCGTGGCGAAATATAGCAGCTCTGGGTCAAGGCCATTTCGCTTCATAGTTGACGTGGCATGGGCCCTTCAGCATTCTGCGACATATTATTTATGCAAGGCCGCTGTACAGATTAGTGTACATTCATCTTAAGTCAGGAGCTTGCAGCATTGTACAAGTACGTTATGTTTCAGTGCTGTAGCCCTACCTTTGCCATAATAAGAAAATAGCAGTGAAATATGAGGGGGCTGTGATGACTTCAATCAGCTCTGTGCTCTAAACGCTGAGGGCAGAGCTGGAACAGCAGGCAGAGGCCGGGAGCAGCCAGCGGCACTAAGGACGCTGTGTGTTCATAAACATCAGTCCAACTGGAGATCAGGAGAGGTGAAGTGTGTGCACAGGCATCAGCAAGTGGCACAGGGCAGCCATTATGAGTCAGGGAGCAAAGGCTGGAGCCGACCACGTGATGTGGTGTTATGGTCATATATGATGGATTCTTTAAATACGTAGTTGTATGTTTTGTGCGTAGTTATACATTCATAATAATATTTTTTTTCACCTGTGTTGATAACCCTCACTAGAACCCCAAATACTGCTTCTTATAGAAATTGTCTAGTGGTTGATTTGAGTTTAATTTCCTGGATGCAGAACTAATAAGGTAGATAGTTAATCTTGTAAAATTTTAAAGAGGTTAATAAAAAACTTAAATTAGATACTTTTGTGAGGGAAACATGCACAACTGGTAGAAAATCTATTTAACCCTCTGTAACCATTTATCATATCCGTGGCACAATATTAAATAAATTGTCTAGCCCATTTAGAATAGTGTTAGATAGAGACATTCAGAGAAAACTTTAGAGTACGTGCCTTCATGGGAGTTTTTTTGTAAAACTGAACTCAGCTTTTGGACTTTGCAATACTCATTTCTCATTACTTCTCCGTCAGGTATGGTTTCCTATACAAATTGTATTTTGAGGGATCTCCTGGCTGTACGCTGCAGGTTGGTAGATAGCTGTCAGCTCTTGTCTACATGACGGACAAGTGGGCGCACATCTGTTATTTACAAATCACTTGTCATACACTCCCCCTCAAACACTATGCATGTGCCAGCAGATTTCAATTATAATCATCAAACTAGCTTTTATAACCTTGCCCCTCCCACAACTATTACCAGTGCACTCTGGTCCCAACTGCTCTATTTGCAAAAGCACCTATTTTTCAGTCTAGAAAACCATTACCATGCCAATTCCACGGTAAATACTGGAATATGCTTTTGAAAATGTGTTTTTTTTTACTGGAAATGGACTTGAGATTCCTTGGATAATTGGTCCAGTTCCAAGTGTGACAGGCTTTTTCTGCCCATGAAGGATGCACTGAGGCGCGGGTAAATATGAGACTGGAGTGAGGCAGCGGCGGATGGCAAGCCACATGAAGTGAGAAAAATATACACAAGTGGAATGAAATGATGAAAAAGAAAATGATTTTGGGAGACGCTTCATATTCAGGCTTTCTTGCAAGGTAAATATTATTAGTCATACATTGGTAGCACGCACAGGACCTCAATTTACTTTGGAAAAACTCGTCGTGCGCGCAGATTAGGGTCAAAATTCAGAAGCGCATATTCGAAAGCGTACTCAGTATTAGTAATTCATGATTTTGTGCTAATATATGCCAGCCGTTATCTTCAGAAAAGACTTGGCGGGGTTATTGTGTCACAAAAAGTGGTTATCTAATTAAGTAGGAGACGTGACAGTTTATTTTGAATGGCTTAAACTTTTGTGGCTTCTTTTCGCATGAGTTTACAAACTATGGGATCTGAAAAATTGTATTTTTAGCTGAGAGAAGGCAGTTGTTTTGGTATGCGTCCGTCTTGTTTTCCTTCTAATTTGGGTGCCCCACTTCTGTCTCAAAATACGGGTTTAATTTTGGGTCATAACACAAGAGGGTGCCCATCAAGAAAGGCAACCGGATTCCTCGCATATATGATCTTAATTTTTTGTCTTTTTACTGTCATGAAAAGCATCATTAGGCCATGGAGTCACCAAGGGAAACGGACTAGACTTGTTATTTCTGCAGTCAAAGTTGCATACATTTTAAATGAAGTAGGTGAACTTGATCTTTTAGGTCAGCCATATTTGTTCGAGGCAAGGAATTGTGAATAATAGGAACGCTCTCTTTTAATTTTGTTCCAATTTCTTATTCAAATTAATAAAAACAATTAAAAAAAACTACATTCATCGGACGTCTTCACATTAATCCTGTGGAATAGATACAGTTTTTAGGTTCAGTTTGCAGTTAATAAAACAGAAGAATAGAAGTAATTTTCAGATTTTTTTAGTTTACAAATAACAACACAACATAAACTGTTATGTTTCTTGCAGATTACAAAGACATCTTTTTTATTGATATATATTCTCAACAAAAAGTCCTCCAACTTGATTAGTGAATCGCTGCAATGAGGTGGTTCATTCAAAAAGTGCGTATATTAAAAGGAAAAGGCATTTACTTTAATATTTGTGATTTAAAAGACTTTTCTACATTCAACATGACATTGAACGTATGAACTCAGAAGCTCTGGCTAACTCTTTGACCTCACCTGGATGTCACTCTCTTTACGAAGATACAGCAGTCTGCAAAGTTTGTTTTACAAGCTCACTCAGACTTTATATTAGTGGCATCACGGTTTATTGGTCCACTACTCATCCAATATCTTTGCACAGAAAGGACAACTGGTGGCCTGGACTTGTTCTGTCATCCTTGAGAAGAGCCTATGTCGTGTCCAACGGCAGAA
The DNA here is from genome assembly GCA_000787095.1 of Periophthalmodon schlosseri. NCBI lineage: Eukaryota > Metazoa > Chordata > Actinopteri > Gobiiformes > Gobiidae > Periophthalmodon > Periophthalmodon schlosseri. Next base: position 72,320 of record KN478181.1, on the reverse strand, counting down.
TAAAGTTTGTTCTTAGACGGAGTGATTTGACCTTTAATGGCGAGCTTCAGAGGATCATAGGGATCATTGATATTCATAACAGAGCTAATGTGGAGTGGTACGTCTTTAAACTCAGACACAACCTGACACGCTGCAGGAATATCAAAATGTCAGCAGATGCATGGACCTGCATATCTGGCAGACACCTCTTCCCTCAATTTCTTATGCATACACAACGCATTCGGTTCAACTTCAAATTACGTAATTAATCTCTTGGGAAAGTTTTGTACTTTCCATGGGTCTGCGGGGTTGTTTGCAGTGCTGTGTAGAGCCAAATACCAGTATGGTCAAATTAACAGTCAATTGGCAACATATGTAATCAGTTATTCCTTGGTGTTAATGTTGCTAGTATTCTCTGAAATGGCATTTTTCTCTGTACATTTTATTATTTATTTATTTATCTTTGTTTATACAGGGGACCCAGTCTCTTTTTCATGGGCGCCCTGTCTAAAATATAATAGAAACAGAAAAAACAACAAAGCAAAACAAGTATACAAGTCCATATAAAGCATTAAAAACAGGTGCAGGTGTGTGTATAAAAGTTTGTTACAGATTATTAAAAGCATTAAAAACAGGTGCAGGTGTGTGTATAAAAGTTTGTTACCAGATTATTAAATTGCATCACCAACGTATCCAGTTTTGCTTTTCCTTGGAGCGTATTCCATTTTTGTGAAGTAAAACAGCTAAAAGCCTCTTTCCCGTCTCAGTTTTGGTGCAGCTAGCCTCATGCAGTCATGTGATCTGGTATTAAATGTTCCGGTATCAATGATTAACAAGCAGGTGAGGTATTCTGGCAGTTATTGAAGCAGTAAATATGTAAATCATGAATTGCAAAACATCTTTTCATAAAGCTATCACTTTTCTGTTGTTTTTTTAAAGTTGTTGATCATTTTAGAAATAGCTAAACCTGACCCGTCCCGCTGCAGTGGATAATTCACTTTGGAAACCTTTATTTTTTTACACCTGAACCGCAGCGCCATTCCACTAAATAAATGCAGTGCTTCCAGTACCTACCCCCCCAGCTCTGTACTGTGAAACAAAACACTTTGCCTAAAAATAGACAGAAAACAGGTAATTTGCTTAGTCATGACGGATGCAGGTCTATGCTACACCTTCTGCTAATGCTTCCCCCTAATTTGACCTCGTTTCAGCTGCACTGCGGTTGCACCATTTGCTCCCGGTAACATTATGAGCCAAATGTCAGTCGCTACGCCATATGCACCTGCACCATTTAGCGTGAACCGTGTGCTCCATAATGCGCACACAGATTTCACTTAAATAATGGGAAGAGGAAGCCATTCTCGGAAAATGCACCTGGACGCTAATGCACTGATTCATAAAATGGGGAATGTATTAGAGAAAATGGAGGTGGAGTGATGGTGTTAAAAGAAATATGAAGCAGAAGATGAACACTGGTAATATGTCATTTGGCTCAGAAATAGGTTTGTTTGTCATGAAGGAGTATATGAAACAGGTTTGTACCTAACTAACGAAAGAAAGTCTACTACTAAAGTCTGTACTTCTGCTTTTGGTCATGTTTACCTCTTAACTAAACTTGTAAATTGTACTCCCAGGTCCCATATTATGCAAAATTGACTACTGTGAGCTTTAAGCCATTTTGTAATGTTATTATCTCATCAAAAACATGCCTGGAGTTGTGTTTTGTTTCATTCATACATGTTTGAGTAGCCCTTTATTATTAGTCTGTCTGCTTCTCCAAAGCTCAAAATGCTCCGTTCCACCTTGTGATGTTATGAAGTGGTAGCTTTCAAGTTAATTGAATTGCCAATTGCCAATTTCTACAGATAAAAGGTAGATACCTTTTATCTGTAGAAATTGGCAATTCCAGGGCTGATATTATCCAGATGATTCTGGTGAAAGTGTATGGAGTTTAAAAAACACAGTGGAGCACTTCCTGTACTGCCACATGACATCACAAGGGGTAACAGAGTGTTTTCTATTTGAGAGAAGAACTCAACTTTGTGATGAGGAAACAACATTGTAACATAGATCAAAAATAGCATAATATAGGCCCTTTAACACACATGATTCAACTGTATGTAATCCTCAAATTTTAGTTGCAGAAGTCCCTTATGGTAAAATAGTAGTGTCTTCGTGGTTCTGCTAACTTGTAAAGACCTCTGGCCCTTATAAATGTTATATTGTATTTCAGAGAATAAAAAATGTATAGCGTTGGTTAGCGTGTGAAAAGCTCTTCAGATGTTTGTAGCTGGTGTTTCGATGCCCAACAATATCAGTGTCAGCAGTTATAATTATGGCTATTGGACAAATCCACAAAAAGTATGTTTACCCCTCAGGACTTAAAATAAACTCTTAAGCTGAACCTAACCTGCCGACCCTCACCATTTTAAGCTATTTTGAGCCACAAAATGATACTTATTGTAATCCTCCCAAGCATTTTTGGCCTTAGCAGCCAAAAAAGCATGAACCATAAGAGAAGAAAAAGCTCCCAGTAAGCTCGTTGTTGTTGTTGCCAGCAGACAAACACCAAGCTAACTAAACAGCTCAGCGGATTTAACATTTAATTAGTCTGGTGAACCTCCATCCATCCCACATGAAGAAAAGAAAGATACAGTTTCCCTGCAGTGGAGAACAGTGCGTATTATTTCTTCTAACATCACATTGAGCCATTGTGTTCAGGGGCCACAAGAATTAATGTGTGTCTCAGTGAGCAGTGTTATTTATCAGGAGAGATCACTTTCCAGGCCTCCTTTGGGACAGACAGGGATATGCTCTCCTCCACTGAAGGGTATAGTGCCTTTCCCCAACACAGTCTTCCTCTTACATAAGGCTCAGACGGGCAAATGAAGTAGGCCTGGCACAGGAGATATATGGAGCCCCGTGTAGGTGGGGAAATGAGAGAATCACATGATATATAGTCGAGATGATGCAGAGTATGTCCATGGGTAATGTGTAGAATCACTGTGGTTTTGGGCATGTGGTATCAAGTCAGATTTCCTCAAGTGAAATATTGCCTACCCCCCATACTATTGTAACACTCATATTGAGGAATGTGTAACAGTCCCTTACTTAAACATTGTAGCCATGTTAAATCATTTCTAGAATAATGGTGAAAATAATGAATGTTCATTTTTACTCCTGTGATTATTGTTTTTGTTTTTGCCTCGGAAGAAACTCCAGAATCCAGGACAGGACATTTGTATTTACCATCAGTATGTGACCAGGTTAAACATAAGGGTATTCATGATGCAAGCATAGTTCAGACAGAACTGGACGTGTTCTTGTTGTGGCTACTATGTGTAAGTGACAGACAGAATGTAAGTGTTAGGCTATATATGAAAGAAATGGGGAGGGCATTGCTTTTGACTGCCACAAATATGGCTGGATCACGCTGACAACACTTTGAAAGATGCAGCTGGAGCAAACATTACGTCAGGAAATGCCACTTAAACCCTTGTCTGATGTTTCATGTGAGTGTTTCACTGAGCCTATCCAGCCTATGCCAGCCTGAAGAGGTAAAAAGTAGTTTGGGAAGAATTTTCATTTCCTCACTTCAAAGTGGATCATCATAAGCACATAACCTGCCACTCAGGGCAGTCCTCACTACAGGCTTAAGCATGAAAGGAAAGCAGTCCTTCTGGATGCCTATTTTACTGTATACAAACGCATAATCCTATCTGAGATGAGGTTAACTTACTCTGCTCTCTTCTCACACCTCTCAGTGGTTTAGTACAATTATAAAGGCAAAGATAAGAACATGTCGCATTATATCGCATCCAAGTGTTCCCTGCACCAGAACAGGCTCTTGTTTAATATTTGTTTAGTTGGACGGCTAATAATACCTCAGTCTGAATCAGTCTGTCACTCAACAGTAAGTGAGCTGCTTGTTTGGAGCACTGCAGCAGCTGAAAACACATGACTGCACTTTGTGTTTATGCAATGTTCTGCATAGATGTGTCCCCCGTGCATTTTGCCACCAGCTTGTTTGTTTACTTCCTGTATTACAGCCCTTCAATTAGTCTTTTTAGCTGTACATAACAGTGTTATGGCTGGAATAATTGGAGCTGGTCTCTGCGCGTGAGGCCACAGGCCAAAATGAGAATAGAGCCGTGCTGAGAGACTGATGAAACTTTACAGTTTGGTGAATGTGCCAGTCAAAAAGCACAGGACACTGTGGAAACTTTCATCATTAGGCCCGTCTTAATGATGTCAGCAATGTGGCTCCCAACTCAGTTTACATAGCTCACAGATATGGCCTTATTCTCATGCATAGGCTGTTCTTGGTCCATCCACCATTAAACAAAAGGTTTTTGCCCAAAGAAAACAATTGATTAGTAGATTTCAAACATGACTTATGAACTTTTTCATATATATATATATACACACACACACACACACACACACATATATATACACACACTGCAGTACATATTAATATTATTTCTATGTTGCTAATTTTTTTACTTGTGCCTTTTGCTAATGATAATGCACTTTTAGGGGTCAACAAGAAGACTTTAAACAGTGACTATATTGATCCTAATGGCTTTTGACAGGAATCAATGACTTCTCAGAAACTGCGAGTCCCTGCATGGTGCAACCGGGCAGCTTGTGTTCCCCTCTAGGGCCCGCAGAGTCGTTGAATACTAAAAACAACTTCACAACCAACATTAACATAAGAAAATGCTGATGTGAAAGCTGTTCTAATCTGATGTCTTTGCACCCCACTGAGCATGAGTTGTTTTGGCTTGCAAACTGGTTTTAAGGAGTTATTATGCAGAAGTTGGAGTGGTTTGAAGTTCACAAAAAAGCATCTTGCCAACGTGACAGTGATTTAAAGTTTGTCCCCGGGTCTTGCCTATTGTTTTCTTGGAACAAAATAAAGAGCGAGATCTAAATTGATAGCGTTTTTTTGGAACTTGCTACACACAATGGCTTACACAGGCAGGAAGGTATTTGGAATTCAGGCTGTTCCATCCATAACTACTTTTCATTCCAAACAAGACCCGGTGGAATTGGTTTGGGTGGCAGGCTCTCTAAACATGCTCTACAGAGATAAACGTCAGGTTGCCAGCTCCAGTTTGCACATCTTTTCACGTGCACATATAGCCGTTGTATACAAAACAATAGAATCTGAATCTGATGTGGAAACGTAGAGTCTCTGTCACAAAGAGCAGTGGACAGGACAAGAGCAGTCACCGCAGCACGCGCTGTTGACAGCTGGGTTGATTGATACTGGCTTTTAGGTCAAGAAGAAAAACATGGCTGCGATATTGCCACTGAGACACCATGACGGCAACATGAGGAATAGTCCAATTTGGTCTGGAGACTTGCTGTGTCTTATTGGATTCCATTTGAGCTGATTAATGTGGTGGTTCCATCGTCAGTACACCCGGCTGCAGCTTCCCCATTCAAGACGTAATTGTGTTTTTCATAGATGCTATTAATTAAGATGTAAAATTGAAGGCTTTACTTGCGAGGTAAAAGGCGTACTTGCGGTAATCAATTAGATGATAAATAATGAATCAAACCCTTTCTGTTATTTGCCACAGGGAGACATTCAATTATTTTGCATCCTCGCCTTTTTTCCCAGAGGAATTTGAGTAGCAGCCCAGGTAAGTGATTGGCTTATAGCATCCTCTGCCCCCATAGCCACAATCTGCACATTGACACACGCGTACACTTGCAAACACGCTTGTTTATCTCACACAGCTGTAATCGATCCGTTCCTTCATATTTACTGTAACACAATTAGCTAATGGAGCCCATGTAGGCGAGGGGAGATTTGGAAGCACTCCCCAGTGGAGCTGATGATTGGGAAGGATGAATGGCCATAAGGGCCTGGCTGGCTGCTCCTGGCTCTTCCTCACCGTAGAGAGCTCCTTCCTGACTTAAATGTATCATTACGGCTGCAGTGCATGTCCTTTTGCTGGCTGTGTGGGTAATGGGGACCGGTCTCAGTGCGCCGTCCTTCACCCGTCAATCAAACGAATAGGAGTAGGCACAAGCTTCTGCAATGCAATGATGATACGCTGTCTGTAGCAAAAGATGATGTTGAATTTGTTCCAAGGTTCTAACCATGACTGCAACATTTAGTCACCCCAAAACACATTTTTACTTCATCATGACACTGCCTATTAGGATTGTCTAGGTTGTTTAGTATCGAGAATCAGATGCTAATCGATACCAGGGATGTGACGATTCTCAAAAAAATATCAAAGCATTGGATTGTGGTGTTTCATTCCGACTTTGTGGTGCATTTGTTTCTCACGTGTCCCTCCATGTGCACTGTGCTATCATTCTGGCACAGGCAGGAGATTAAGTCTGGGGTCTTTTTGCAGATACAGAAAGTAAACAGCTCTATCGAGGCTTACTGCTGCTATATTCTAACAGAGGTGAGTTTTGTCATTCAGTCACTCTCTATTTTACATTGAAAAACCCAGGATTGACAAAAATATGAACTTTTAAATACTCTTTGTGGCTTTACACATGTTAATCAAACACTGTCCTCAGTTTGCCTTATTAAACAACTCATTTAGACATTATGTCTATAACATGTTTAGTGGCAAAAAAGAGGAGAGGAGAGCACATTTTTTTACCAGGGGAAGGGAGGAGTAGGGCTGCTGCTGGGAACATTCACAAACATTAGAGAGTCAGGAGGAGCAGAGACTTTTGGTCAAATAAATGATCAAAATAAATAAATGAATGCAGAAAACGACGATGTGATGGTGATGTTCATGTCTGACAGCCTTTAGTTAGCATATTATAAACCACATGCTACTTAGGAGAGTATTATTTTTTTTCAGTGATTAAAAATTCAGAGCTGTAGGTGAAATCATGAAACCAAATGCACAATAAACTCCTGACTTATCACATATAGACTACATTATGCTAATAGTGGTTTTTGTTCGTATATTACTTTGTATCCTTTTTTTTTATTACATTTTAATGATAGTTGTTTTGAATCATACATCATTTTTTTCATTTTCATTTACACCAAATTGAATTGAGGATATAATAGTTCCAGATTCAAATGTGCTTTAAATTGAAAAGTTTTGTTTTATATAGCAAATCATTGTAAAAAGGTTTTGTTCTTCTGAGGCCCCCAAAAAATCTAAATAAAATTGAATTGTCACCCATGTATCGAAATAAGCATCAAATCGTGACAAAACAGAATCGTCCCACCCCTAATTGATACTAGAACCATTATCGAAAATAGATACAGAATTTAACAAGTATTGATACTGAAAAAAATTCCCATGTTTCCTGAACAATTTTAGAGTAATTTTGAACTTTATCAACACCAGTATAGAACCACATGGTAACTTAAAAGAAAGCAGTATTATTTTGTACTGGATATTACAGTGTTTTTTGTGGTATCGAAATCAGTATTGAGTATCAAGCCTTTTCCTTAATATCAAAATAAGTTTGGAATTTTTGTATCATGACAACACTACTGCCTTTTTCTTTTCTGAGGTCTAGCTGAAGCTGTGTTAGCTACTATCCCCATGGTGTACTTACTATACTCATGCATCACATATTAAATGTATTGGAATAAAAATGTTAGCACGGCTTTTATGATGCTTCCTTTGGCAGAGTTAAACATTTGTATTTTGACTCAAGTAAAAGATCTCGTTTCAAAATAACCCTCAAGGATGACTTTGAAAGTGTTTGCATACAAGTGGAACAAAATGGTGCCGTTACAGGCTAGAAGATGACTTCAAATATTTGCTTACTCAAATCCATTTTTTATTCCTATTAAAGTATGTATGCTCTGAAGCGATTTGTCGAAAAAGATAAATAAAAACAAACCGACTATATCCAACCTCTTATAGTTCCACTATTTATGTGTTTATGAACATTAATAAGGGGATATTTTACTTCTATGGGGTATTAACTGCTAACACATAGCATATTTATATCACAATGTCACCTTTTATTGGTTTGAAAATGCTATAGTCGCCGAAAGCAACGTATAAACATGTTTTATCAGTTTCACTTTTGTTTTTGACGATCTGAATCTTTTCTCCCTTTGCTCTTCGCTCAAAGTCACTCCCCCTTCATAGCACTATCACAACAAAATCAGTGCGTTCCACTAGTGAAACTACAGCACATCTCAGTAGGTTTGTCAAGTTCTTGAGTACAGTTTTGTATCATGTTTTTGTATATTTATGGAGAATTGTCATGTGGGAGCATGGGTGATGGTGGCTTGTGGGCTGAGCATTATACAGACTTTTACAGCTAGACGTAAGGAGGGTTTGAATAGGGCCTGGGAGAGATCGCAAAGTTACTGAAACATGCAAGGATGACGTTTAAAATCTCTTCAGGCGTGTTTTTGATGAGAAAGTTATCAAAAATACCCACTCTTTAAGGTAAGGCAAGGTATACTTTATTGTCCCAAATAGGACACGTGGCATGCCTCTTACCTTTTAGATACTCCATAGGTAAAGTACTCTATTTGTCATCATAAAATATGTCCAACGAAGTGTAGTATATAGGTCGAGGTTGAATTTTTGCCCAGTCCTGCTGCAGTGGGCCAACTTCTAGCACTGGGACAATTACAGAAAGGCCTAGTGGAGCAGCATAGTCCAATGAGCTCTGTGTGTAAACATATCCATTTGTTAGCATTTAGCTCACTTCTATAAGTATAGCCCCAGGTTGCAGTTTAATCGTCTTTCCTTGTTTTTTTTCTTGCGGCGTTATCACTTTTCTCTGGTCAGCAGCATTACTCTGTGTCCTCCTACACTGAATGCATGGCTTATTCTTTTCTCTTCTGTCTTTGTGTGCTCCAAGAATGGCTGCTACACAAAGTGAGATGGCTTTGGGATAAGGGAGTCCACTCACAAACCGCACCCCAGGTAGTTACGCTTGGCTGTGCATTTGAAGGAAGAGGGGCAGCCGGCAGAGTGTCCCCCCGGGCCTATGGGACTATGTGTTCACAGCACATCTTTGGCTGTGGGAGTACATACACCTCACTGTTTGATGATAGACTCCATTCTTCATGACTCACTTCTCTAGCACGCATCATACCACCAATCTAAACATGCTTTTATGATGCAACAGACCATGTGTAAACGCAGACATAAATCAGCTCATCATTGCTCTACTGTATGGGTGGACATTTAGCACTACTAATGTGGTTTGGGGAAAAAAATATTAACTAAACTAAAACAAGACAGATTATGATGATTAGGAAAACTCTTTTGGCACCTTTCTCTGTCTCTTTCTTTGTTCAGAATTACTTATTTCAAATTTATCTCGTGGACCTTGGTGGCTTTTTGGAGTTTTCTTGTTTTTTAAGAAAGTCTTTCCTTGTCCCGTTACTTGAGATTTATGGGCCCATCCCTTTTATCTGCTAATATGAATCTCATTGGTATTTTTGTCACTACGGTTATCTGTCCCAGGCCTGCCGTCCAACAAGATAAGATTAAAGCACAGACTTTTACAGCGATTTTCTATGATAGATTGCTCTCAGACGTGTGGCACTTACCATTCCAGCTGTGAATTTATCCACTTGATTTGATTCTCGGCACGACATACTTTTAATACTCGCAATCCCATGGTGCACTTGGTGACTTAGCGAGAACCAAGCGTTGTCCGGGCAGTGCTTGACTGATGGCTTACTGCTGCTGATGTCAGCTCATACATTCCGCATTGCCCTCCTGGTCATCTGTATGAAGTCACATAAGACATGGGGTTTGGCTCATCTTTAAATGGAAGCAAAGAGTGTCATCCTCTGGGAAGAAAAAAATACAACTCCAAAATCAATTCTGTTTTTTTTTTTTTTAACAGCGCCTCCTAAAAGAATGCACTGATCCGTTCTCATATCAGTGACAAGGGCCTGGCTTCATGCTCCACTGGCTCAAACTATGTGGCCATGTTGTGCTTTTTATTTCTTAGACACTGTGGCATGCACCATACATGTTCTGGGAAGTGTTAACATGAGGCATTCGGTGCGAAGGACGTTACATATGTTGCTGATTGTTGAAGTGGAAGGGAAACCAACCCATAATACTGTTTTATTGTATTCGCTTAAAACTGCAGGCATTTATTTAAGAAATAACCTTGCAGTTGTGCTCTTTGGCTTGGCTCAGCGTTTTACTGGTACTTTACTTTACTTTGGTACATTGTACTGGATATAATCTTAAAGGGTAGGCTGATGCAATGTTTGGATATTCTAGTTGGTTTCATGACAGTCGTCTTCACATACTGTACAATAGGTTGGCTACAACTTGCTGTTATACTATGGCTGAAAATCTAAAAACTTACAATGAACTAGCTTAGTGGATAGTGTGTTATTAACTATTTTGGAACAGTTTCTGATTTTAAAAAAGGCATAAATTGAGTAAATATTCAACCCAAATGTATGATACAATATGTATAAAATTGAAGGTGATCATAAAAGTAGACCCACATTCTGGTGAAGGGTCACATTTTTATATAGCGTTTTTCCACCTTCAAGGCGCTTCACAAACGCATTCATACACCAGTTTACGCAGACACTGGGGGCGAGGTGGGTTAAGTGTCTTGCCCATCTTTGGGAGCTGGAATTGCACGAAAGATGTTTATGCTGAGAGTGGGATTCGAACCGCCAACCTTCGGATCAGTGGACAAACGCTCCAATCAACTGAACTACTGCCTCTCCATCTTCCTTTCCTATATGGGGCTGGAGTTATTCATGAAAACTGTTTCTACATACTCGGCCTTATCCTGGTAATGCACAGGTGAAGATGACTGCTGACTTCACAAAAAGGATTTTCCTCCGCCCTGGGACAGCTCTGAGCTGGTTAGAAATAGGATTAAAGTGAATTCTTCTGGTCAATAGTGATGAGGAGTTTGATATATGGGTTAATATACTATACATGTCAGCTTAGACCTATCATATTGGCCTTAGCAAGCAATTGCCAAGGTGTAGATCCAGTATTCAATTTACTTTAAGCCTTATATTAGAAAAGTAGGGCAATTTCCATCTTGCAGGGAGGTATTTTATCATCACACCACAGTAGCCAGGTGCTGTGTGTCACGTTAAATATTACCCCATTGAAAAATAATGAACAAGAGCTTATATTTGAGCGCATGGAGGGGGTCTATAAACTGCACATATGAACAGAAATGCAGCGAAACCTCCACACATCAACTTAGCGCAGCTTGTTCATATCACTATTAGTACAAAATATTAAACGAGTTAACCAAAGTACTACCCATTACACTATTGTTTATGATAATAGTTTCAGCTTTGTTCATCTTGAGCCCCACACTAAACTTTGGCCATAAAAAAGGTCCACTTGTTGACGTGATCCTAACATTGAAGTTGGCAAGTGCCAGTCAAACGGTCCCTTTAAGATGTAAATTGTTGGGTGCCTATACAAAAACAAAGAGAGAGTTTTTCTTAGCTTAAACAGTGCGCATCATCCCTTGGCCAAGTACTTCAATTATCTGTTGTTGCGCTGCAGAGGGATGAATAAATGTTTCTTCTTCCGTTGCTTTAATTGGGCCATTTGTGTGTGGATTCAGTGTAGCCGCTACGGCACTATCCAATTCTATAATTACTGCGAAGAAACCTATCATTTCTTCTGCCAATTATTAGAATAGTAACTTCTATTTCAGTCCTTATAAAATGTGTTTGCTGATTACATGTTGCATCAGAAACCTCTCATTGAAGAAGCTTATAGGCTACCTGTATCCATGGCAACCTGGAAGGCAGAGCAGTGCATGAGATAAAGGGGGAAACAGAGCATATTTGTTTTGTTGCCTCCACACTGCATTAGAAGAGTTGAAAGTGTCTACCCAGGATGCACTGGGAGAGCTCGCTTGCACAACCCACTTCAGTGTCCCTTTCTACATGGTGACATTTCATAAAACATCAGACATCACAAAGATGTGTCCGTTTCATCTCCTCTGCTTCCTTTAAGTTCAAATGTTATACAATCTTTGGGCACTCTTTTTGTCTACTCTGCTCAAATTACACCCTCCAGACTAAATATATTCAGCACATTTACCATAATGGTTTCTTACATATGCGGCCAAAATTACCTTAAAGCCAGCTTGAGGGACCAGACTCCAAAAGCGAGTTGTGGGCATTCTGTGTATAGTTAACATATTTGTGTGGAAAACAACAAATGTTTTATGCTTATGCTTAATTTAATATATGCAGGCTGCCAGTACTGCGGAGAAAATTAATGTTGACAATTAAATGAGCATAGAGATTTCTATAAAAAAAAACAAAAAAAATAGATACTCATTTGGATAGGTATCGATACTAAAAAAGTCACATTCGAAAGACAGAAATGAATCTTTCCTGAATAGCTTTAGAATGATCCTGAGCTGTATCAGAACAACTATAAGACAGACAGACTAGTATTCGCCCATGGACCACTATGGAACCTACATCGACGCCTGAGGGATTACACAGATATAAGACCACATGATAGTATAAATATAATAATAATAAACACAAGGAACTACTATGATTTAACGTTGAAAATCACATTCTGTCTTAAAAGTTTTGAATTATCACTGTGGAATCGAAATCGAGTATCAAGTCTATCCCTTAGTATCAAAATCGAGTTCGAAATTTTAATATCATGACAACATTAATATTATTATTGTTTCGACTTGAATTACATTATGCATTATCAGGATAATTTGCTCACTTTGATGTTATTGCTATAAACAATGGCAGATTAATTTTCCAGACACTGTTGGATAATTGATTTATCAGTAACCACGCTGGCCACCCATCACACTGCGCGACATTAACTCTGAAGAGCAGATGCACAAAGGCTCACCAGTGTTTGCCAGTCTACACCAGTGTTGCCTAATGATCAAAAGTCAGACTTCAAATTAAATGTGAAATGTGTGACTCTCCGTCCAACATCATCTTTTTATTAACATGTAATTATATCCCAGGAGTCGGCAGGAACTCTCTCAGCTGTTCCACTCCGCTTCATCCGCTTCCTCCGACATCATCGCCTCAAAGTGAATCCGGACGGTGTCAATTCTCCCTGGCCAATTCTGATACTGTTCCTACCTCCCTTGAGCTCATTTGCCACCAATTCCTCTTCCATCTTCCAAACTGTTTTTGCAAGACGGGATCGGGCCAATTCCACAGCGCACCACATTTCATTAGGTCCAAGAATTGAACACATGGTGACCTCGGCCCGGCGAATGGTCAAGCTCTCTCCTCTCTCTTTGCCCTGGAAGCAGATTTTTTTTTTTTTTTTTAAGCCATCTGGTCTAAGCTGCACAATCACTGCACTCATAATGATATCAATCAGAGCCAATCAGAGTACTTCCCTTTGATGGCGCATGCTAATTTAGGCTTTCATTAGAACTCCATTGCATGAAGATTTTGTCGCCAGCTTGGTGATTGCCATGATCAAGTTAACCTGCCTTGTATCTCAGTAGGGGACATGTCTTGATTTGCTTGTTGCGGGGAAATGCCCTGATAACTTCAGAGTGAATAAGTCGAGTAAAAGCGTCCGGAGCGAGCGGTGGCTGGGCACAGTGCCAGTGTGTAGTTGGACTGGGAAGTATTTTCTTTCTGTGCCAGACTGTGTTCTGGCACCATTCATATTCACAACTTCAGCCCATGGAGCGCGGACACTGACGCTGGCATTCGCTGGAGGTATTACACCAGAGGGAGGAAAGCTCTCTCTCATGGGTTGCCAGGTTCCAAACATTAAACCTCGGCCATTTCTTAGTCACTTCTCACTTTGACTGTGGAAAAGTCATTGGCATTGACAGAAGCAGAAATTTGACCATTTTTCTGTATATGCTTATAATTTAATCTGTCAGGATACATTTACTTTTCAAGAATGGCGAACTACAGAGCAGGTGAAACTGTGCTCTAAAGGTATTTTGCTTTTCTTACAATGATACATACAAAAGAGACAATTTTGATATTTGCACCGCGATAATTTTTCCATATCTTATTGTCCTGGTCTTGAATGGACGCACAAGTGACATGCCTATTGTGGAGAGTGCCCATTACCCCTTTTGCTAAGCCTCCTATACTAGCAATTGACTGTGAAACTGTTATCTTGGCAAAACCCAACTCTAATTGTGCCATTAGAGCAGTTCAATTTAGAGAAAATTCCCCTCTTTTTACTTCACTCCGTCTGATAACCAATAGCCTCTCCACTGACTTTTTATGCATATAGTCTCGGGTAAGTTGTTTTGGTGCGTTGCTAATTGGGCTGTTTTAGGCAGTGGCATGTCTCAGTGGCATGAGGAGTCGTGCTGAGGGAGAAACAAAGAAGAGAGAAAACAGAGCACTACTGTGGTGAGACGCTTTACAGCTGCCAAACAGGTAGCTGCCCTCACAATGACACATCTGGCTCTTCCAACTGGGTGCTCTGAAGACCTGCCAACTACCACCGCGCCTCCTCCTCCTCTCTCACTTGTGCTGCAGCAGAGACAGGTGACTTCCTTTCTTGGGCCGAAATGATGCCCAGTGCCCTTTGTGGATATTCATGCGGCAAGAGTGACAGACTACCTTCCCCCGAGGAACCACAGCTCCGCTCTTGTCACCGGTGTGGACAAAGAAGGTCCCTATAGCCCTCTGAAATTAATAAGAGCTGACCGGCAGCCTGCACTCTCTGCCATAGTGGACTTATTCAGACTGACAGAACCTGTGACTTGTCCAAACTAAGTTCTGACCAGGTTGGGACTTTAGAAACTGTCAGTCCCCATCAACTTCTTGCTACTTTTTTCTTGACCTGATTTGGGAAAGCGACTCGAAAAGATGCTTTTGACAAACTTCTGAAACATTTAAGCTTTTTGCTGTATGCACATGAGCTGTTTTGCCAGGTGTTTCTTTAGTCCTTCACAGTCCAACGACAGAACTTAGAGGGGACAAAAACTGTTGCATAGAGCTAACGACTTCTCCAAGTGCAGGACACACATTTTAATGGTGTCAACACCATTAAGGCACTAATCAATCATTGTCACTAATGGCGGTTTTTAAGCAATCATCAACAGCGCACTAAATATTGTCTTCTTACTAAAATATTTTTAAAGTCCAGCATTATTTCTTTTATTATATTTGTTCATTCACTTTTTTGTTTTGCAATAAACTTTTAATATTTCTGAACCAATTCCAGATATGCTCCAAGTGAGCTCTCCTGCAATCACTGCATCTAACTCTTGTTCACTGGTCTGTGTAGAGACAAATATGTGATGAGCTCAGCCTACAGCCGATTGTTTGGTACGCCTCACTAAATCATATTTAAACATCTGACTCCAACCCGGGGCCAAGCACTGATGCAAATAAAAGCTCTGAAAGTTAAAGGTGGCAAAGTCAGCCAACAACACTCAACCCACGCTGTTTGTGCTTTAGAGTTTAAAGTTAAGATGTGGTTGTTCAGTTGACAGCTTCCTCACAGCCAGGTGCCAAGTTCCGAGCTGAGTGTTTTTGGGGATCTAGGTTCCACACCAGTGTTTTACTATAGACTTACTCTCAAAGACATTGCAGGTAGGCACATAATTGAGACCCCTTTCTTTACAAGTTTTATCCTCAGCCTCTTTCTACCATGTTATAATGTTGTTCTTTCATCAAAAATATGCAGAAGTTGTTTTCTGAATCATTTGTGCTTTGTCACTATTCAAACCCTCCTTTTGGTTAGGTATAAAAGGCCACGCGTCTTGTCTAAGGCTCAGCCCACAAGCCTATGTTACCATGAATCTCTCTGTAGCACTCTTCATGCTCCCACTACACGGCCCCTCCTTTCTCAGCCCTCCCCTCACAGAGCAAGTGACGGAAAGACAAAGCAGAATGAAACTGAAACTGAAACTAATACAACGGTTTAATATGTTGTTTTCGGTAGCATTTTCAAACCACCGAAAGGAACATGGTGATCTAAAGTCCCCTCTTTAAGATTTAGCTTGACCATTTTTTTTTCCTCGCAAATTTGACTAATAACTGACTCTCAGACCTGACGCCCTAATCAAGTGCTTGATATGTAGCACTATATAATTTTGCATTCATAAACTGCCTACTTCAAGTTTTTTTTTTGTTTCCACTTCACAACCCCTTCCAAATGAGCTCATTCCATTTTTAGCTTCAGAGCTTGGTGAGCAGTAGCATTTAATTAGCATCAACAGACTCAAGCCCATGCAATATCTATGAGCCTTGACATTTGTGGCGAGACATGGCCCCTCGGATGACCCCGCGGTTTTGTGCATGGAGGGGTGTGAGGAAGATTAGATGCTATTACTCACCATCTTATAAAAACTCTCCCGGCTGTAGCTTAAGCCTGAAGATGTTCCCGTTTTTGTGATAGGTCAATACTTAAGGCTCTCCTCTCATGTTGAAAAATGCCAGAATGATTCACCGATGTTTATTTGGTTCTCCGTGCCTAGACACATCATTCATAACTGTGGCACTGCCCCCTTCTCTACATAAAAATTTTCCATCCCAATCTTCACAATCTACAGCACATATCACAACTCCACAAAATCAACAATGTCCCGAGGAAAATCTGTAGCAGGCTGTATTGGAATTGGCAGGAGAGATGGCTTAGGGCCAGTGGGTAGTGTTTCACCACATCTAATCTCAGGTGAAAAAATCACAAGTCTAGAGCCCTCAAGCATTGCCCTCGCTGGTATTGCCTCACTGGGCACACTCTCCGCAGTTTGAACCGGCACATCCAAAAACTGTTATTTTCTGATACAGTGGGGACTTCACGTAGCGGGATTGGAGCTTATTGTTGGAAGGGTGCGGTGACAAAAAGGTACAAAATGTGACAGGAATGAGGAAGAGGTACGCTTTATGGATATGAAATATAATCGATTTTAACATTTAGCGGATATGAATGACCTTTCCATCAAGATCAGACAAGGTTCCCAATAGATTTTAGCTTTCGTCTCACTCGTTTCTCATCTACACCTCAGACTCTAATGGTAAATCCAAGTTCTCTGTCAATATAAACAATTTTATGCTCACTTTGTATTGCAGAATATTCTTGACTTCTGTTTGCTCTGTTGGCTTTGAGACCTATAGTCGCTATGCAGATTTATCGGTCTTAATCAAATCGAATCAGTTTAATTAGTTGACTTATTAAAATGTTATTAGGATTTATTTAAGCAGCAAAAAAGCGATATTTTTTTCGATTTTGTGTTGAGAGAAGAGGTTTTAGGATTACAGAAAAGCATTCATTACACCAAAATGATAGGAAATATGTAAATGTATTCTCTTTCGTCTGTACATAAACTCCATCAGGATGTCCTTAAGCGGTTTCACTTTAGTTTTATCTGGGTCAAATTGAGTAAAAATCTCACATTCGCAGGCCTTTCAACTAATTAATTGAAAGAGCAATCGCTGGATTATTCAATTATCAAAATAACCGTTAATTGCAGCCCTAAATTTCTGTAGGCCAGGATTCATGAAGTTTAGAAAAAAATCCAACTAAAACACAATATGCTCCCCCATCTGCTTTTACATTGACCAAAAGTGGCCAATCCAAAAAAAAAAAACTGTCTTCACCATGCAGACAGTATAGCTCATGTATACCCATGCCTGACTGATATTGACTGAGGAATGGCAGCAGGATGGATGCGACCCCCCAGTGAGAAAATGAGTAGAATCACAGCTTTTTCCACCCAGCTGACACCCAAGACAGATGGAGCTCGCGAGCAGTGCAGCGCAGCACCAGCCGCAACCATAGCAACAGTGTGCACGAGGCAACAGGAAGACTGCCAGGCCAATTGGAGACTCACTACCATCCGAGTAGGTCCCTTCGCTAGACAGGAGAAGGGGGGTGGAATACAGTTCTCAAAGAGTCAAGAGAATCCATTCATATGCTTTGGGATGATTGGGAAGAATACATCTGCTTCATATCCTGAGGGTGGAATGATCAGTGCCAACATTCGGCATTTAAGATGGCACACAAAATGGCATCTTCCTGTCTCGCCTTGTTAACCAGCAGCTTACCCATGCCCACAATAACAATTTGTGTTTCAGAGCTAGTACGAAATATGTTTGTTTCTTTTGAACAATCTGAAATCCTAGCCTTTAAGCAGGTCGTGTTTTTGAACTCTGTCATGTCACTTTGATTTGGTAGCGTCTTAGGTTTACAACTTGGCCACGAAAAATGTTACCTAAGGACGATGTAGTAAACTTTAGCTCAGACCTTGCTGCTTTCTGCTCTAAGTATCACATTCCTGACCTTAAAGCACATCTGAAAAGGAAGGTGATTTTTTTGGCCTGGGACTAAGGAAAGAGAATCGGAATAAATATTTTTCTCTTATTGATCTACATTCAGTATCCATAACACAATTTTCTATTATTTTTCTATTATTGCATACTAGAATTACAAGAAATGCTGTTAACGTATGACTAGAATTGCTACTATCCTTTAATACCTGTTTTCTTACCTCCAACTACAATTGTTTATATACTAAGTTTAGACAGTCAAATTGTTGACATCAGCTGCTAAAAAGGCAATAACAAGACGTTGGCTTCTTGTGAAACATTGTGAATGATATATAGAATATATATATGTGAAGAATATATATAGGTGGTGGAAGCAATCACCTTCTCTGTTCGTCATAGGAAACTTGCTTTCATTAAATTATGGTCTAACTGGGTTAAATATATAAAGCCTTTACGGCCGGACTTTGTGGCGATCCAGCCCAATTAGCTCATCTTCCTGTAAAGGAGCTGTCCCCTTATTTTTGATTTTGCTTTTGTACTTTTTTTTTTTTATATACTTGTCAAGTTAAGGTGCACTGGTTCACTGGTTCTTTCTCTCCCTTGTATAAAGTTCTGTTTGTGTGTAACTTTTGTGAAAAAAAGGAAAAAAAGACAGAAAGTGGATGACTGCTGTATTTGTTCTAATAATGAACCCTGTAACTGTATACCGCTATCTGAAAATAAAGAATTACAAAAAAAAGACAAAAAAAAAGAAAAAAGATAGTCAATTTGTGGCCAAACCTCCTTGTCAAAGCCTGATCTTTTCAGATCTCTGAAGCTAAGAAGGGCTGGGCCTGGTTGGTGCTTGGATGGGAGACCCCTGAGAACACCAGGTGCCACAGTGGTCCACCAGTGGCAAAAACTGTTGTTGTGTCCTTAGGCAAGGCACTTCACCCACAATGCCTAGTATGAATGTGGTGAGTGTTGGTGGTGGTGATCAGAGGGGCTGATTGGCTGCCTCGCTTCCATCAGTCTGCCCCAGGACGGCTGTGGCTACAGTAGTAGTTTACCACCATGTGTTTAGTGAATGAAGAATGCGCAAAATTGTAAAGTGACTTGGAAAAGCGATATATAAGACTAAGGCATTATTATTATTAAGTGCCCATTTGTGTATTTATTGTAAAGACCTTATGACAATAGTTTGCACAGCTACTTCTTTCACAATAATAAAACTGCCATAACTGTGCAAAGATTTGTCATAGAAATGTATACATAGCTGAACACATTGTCCATATTCCTCCTGTGTATTGGCTCACTGCAGTAAAGCACCACCTCTGTGTCTTCTCCCCATACGCGCCAGTGAAGAAGGATGGCGAGCGCTAATGTAAATGTCAGGAGATATTTTCTCGTCCCAGATGTTGAGGATAATTGAAATAAAGCCGCCGCATATCCACTAGAACATGTCATTGTCTTATTAGATTTCAGGTCTAATTGCCAGAGAGCCAAGCTGATGGTGACCTTAGTGCGACCTTATATTCTTCAAAAACGACCCGGCTGCCACATCCACTGACACTCACGGCTTATTATAGAGGAGCGCTTCATTTATCTCTCCTGCAAAACAGCCCCTGCAATAGCTCCGTCATCATTCCCGACTTTAAGGGTGTGCGACAGATAAGACATAACTGATAATGGTACAAGACTATTTCAATAACTTTCACCGCGGTTTCACTATTGCCACCATTGTCTAAATTCAATTTGACCATGTAATCTTTTTTGCCATTTTTTTATTAGCAATTGCTGATGAAATGCCTGTCATTAGAGTGAAAATGCAACTCGCTACTCTCTTACCCCTTTGATTTCTTGGCATCCAGAATACACACTTTAATAATTTACGAAGATGTGAGTCTGGTCACCGGTGAATCGGTTTTCAGATGGGCGTGATTGACAGATGGATTAGCCAGGGACACGCCTTGCCTGGCCAGACAGAGCCATACGCTTTGGCAAAACTTTACAAAAACAAGTGAGTCTGGAGCCGCTTCCCATCTCCCCAATTCCAGAGGGCATGATTGACCAATCAGAGAGACACATGCTCTGTTTGGGTAAAAACAAACATGGTGGCTTACATTTTTAAAAAGGGGGGAAAATAACAGAGAACCAGCATGGATTTCTGCAGAATCAACAATCGAAGCAGTAAACTGTTCATTATCTCAGGTAAAAGAAGTTATAGATTTTGTTCTGAATGATGCGAGAATTGTTACAAGAATACGAGAGGAGTTGTCTTCTGCATAGCGGCTGTCTTTGGATCGCCCCACGTTAGGACAGAGGTTTTTCACGCTCTATGGTCCGATTCCAGACCTTTCTGGATTCTACCAAAATATAAATGGGACTGGCTGATCAGGCAATGGTCTGCCCATATCAAAATATGGCTGCTTATGAGGAAAAAAGATAGGGGAAAAAAATATCACAAGGGACTGAAAAACAGGCGGATTTCTGCAGAATACAACCTTTTTGAGGAACTTGTGAAATTGACT
Source organism: Periophthalmodon schlosseri (assembly GCA_000787095.1). Taxonomy (NCBI): domain Eukaryota; kingdom Metazoa; phylum Chordata; class Actinopteri; order Gobiiformes; family Gobiidae; genus Periophthalmodon; species Periophthalmodon schlosseri. The sequence continues at coordinate 51,638 of KN478181.1, read as the reverse complement.
GCGGATTGTCCCGATGGAAAGCAGTGACATTTTGTGGTTATCTTCTAAATGCAGCTTTGGAGTTAAGCTTTTACTTTATTTTACACACACTCCATGGGGCTTGGTGATAATGTAAAAGTAGGGATAGATTACAGGGAGTTTTTGTTAGTCAAGGCTGCAACTTTGTGCCAAAGACGTCCTGCTTCAAAAAAGAATAGAGGCATTAAACTTCTCAGTGCTCTGCTCACTTTGAGATGCAGGACTGCACAGCCTCAAGTGCTCGCATCTCTCACTCTCACATAGCCAGACACTTAAAGTCAAATTTAACAACAACAGTTTTATATGTATTTAAAGGTGTATACTTTTGCCAAGTTTTGACATTTCTGTAGCATATGGTCTTAAAATCATGCACGTTAGTAAGTGGATAATATTTGCATCACCAAACATGTAAACAATACATTTTTTTATAATAAACATGTTCAAAAGGTTTACTCTGGGGCTAGGACTCCCCGGCTATAGGTCTAGTAACTTTTGCTGATTCTGATTCCGTTACATGGAGCAAACCCATCATAGCAGGGAGCCATAGCAGAGAGTCTTACATTGTAAATTTGAATTGTTTCACCAGATTACACGCTGACATTATCCCCCGACATCTGCCCCGTGTCTGTGGCTCTCCCTCAGAGCAGCCGTCGCCCACATGCGTGACACACCAGCCACCATCGCCTTCCCCGAGCCCGGCTTTGATGAGCGGGGCTTTGAAGCTTCTCTCCGTCACCGTCCCACTCCTCTCACTTTCTCTCCTCCCACAAACAGCCGCCTCAGACCACACAGATAACCCAAATCGGATCTCCTCAGCCCGCCTGGCTTCCTGGAGATGCGGCCCCTCTCCCAAAGCGGCCATGACCACTTTATCTGCAACAGTTTTATCCACAGCCCCACGTCGCTTTGTGTTTGTCCAATCTCATTACCACTCCCATGCAATCAGCTCGCCTCTTTCTCATGCCTCAAGTTTATCTGTTCTGCTGGGAAAGGGAACACAGCGGATATGGGCAGGATGTGCTTGTCAAGCTTTTGTTCGGGAGGAGCACTATATTCTACAATAGCATTTAATGGGGCATAGACGCTGAGTGAAGTCACCTGTTTTGTTTTTAGGGTTAAGGTTAAGGTGCACTTTATTGTCCCCAAGAGAGAAATTTGTCTTTTGCATTTGAATTTTTTTGTATGTAATGTAACTGTACTATTTGTAATAATTGACAGACGCTATTCGCAAACTGAGTGAATATCAGCGGTAGAAGAAGTACTTAATTTTGTTACTTAAGTAAAAGTACAGATACAGAGGTAAAAAGTCACTCAAGAAAAAGTAAAAGTATTTAAGTACCCGTTTAAAGATGTACTTTAAGAGTAAAAAGTAAAAAGTATCCACTGTAAACTGTACTTAAGTAAAGTACAGATACCTAAAAATTCTACTCAAGTAATACTAATACTCGTACTTCGTTACCTTCAACCACTGATGAATATTAATCAATTACATTTACTCGGTCACTACATTTACTTTTTAATCATTTGTTTGGATTGGCTTGATCGCACCATACATATTTTTTGTCCGTTGTAATGCCGTGATAGTAGCATTTTGAGATGATGAAACTATTCTACACGTCAAGTCTGTAGTCTGTGTAGTGAAACTTGACATTGTTTTCCCAAATACTGCAATAGTAGCATTTTTTTCTTGAGTAAATAATAGTTGTAGATAGAACTTTTTACTTCAGAATAGTTATTTCTGCAGCGAACAACTCTGCCTACATCTGTCTACATTTAGTCAGTTTCATTTCTATAGTTAGTGGCCATTGTGTAAGTTGTTTTTGCGGAGTTTATCCTATGCAGTAGATGAAATTAAATGATGATTTCTTTAGTGCATAGACCGTATATATAAATGGACATAACTAACCTGCTAGTCGCCGCGTTCCAAATAGGAAGTGAGCATGGGCGCGCTTCAGGCACAGTACAGTTTATGTTTTAGTGCTATTCCTTTTAGTAGTATCACTTTAAGTACCTTGCTTAAGCGTACTACTAGTATTGTACTGTGCCTTTGGGGTTTTTTTTACCCCATTTCCCAAACTCTATAGCTGTGAGGAGTCCCAGACATATATAGTTATTTAAAGTTGACGTATCTCTAAGAGGGTGCCTGTCAAAACTTTAGTTAGATTGAATTGATCACAACTGGTACGCAACACAATCAGGAAATACAAGCTTTAAGTAAAACGCTATCACCCACACTTTTTTGCAAAGTCTTTTGACACTTGCATGTACCTGGCAGTCCATGGCAGTCGGATCTCCTCCACTTTCATAGGATTTTGGTGATGTGCTGCTGTATTTTTCGGAGGCTACCTGTTAGCTCCTGTGTGCGCCTCAGAGCCTTAATGAGAAGTGGACCCGACACCTCTGCTGTGTCCCTTCTGCTCCCACTGGCTCCTGCCCATCTCTGCAGTAATGATAGCACAGACCAAGCAAAGTAGAGGCTGTATTTTGTAGTTTGTTCAGGAAGCACTATGTTGTTTGGCACTGTCCAAACAACATAGTGCTTGTATTGTACATCGTAGTTATAATATTTTAGGTTCAAACATTAGAACTACTACTACATAGGAGCGCTACCAAACTTAATTATAGTAGTACATTTTATATTTTTTCTTTGTGGAGAAATTTGGCTTAAGTTGCATCATTAACCAGTCGTTATACTGTATATCTGATAATACTGTCAAGATACACTCAGAATATTTGTAAATTGTCAAAAACAACTATTGAGTAAGTAATTTGTACCATATATTTTTCTCTACTGCAGTGTATGGCAGTTTTATGAATTTGTCCATACATGTACTCATGTTGTGGTAACCTCTTGTACAACTTTTACTTATTTCCATGCAGTACAATTATCCATACATGAAAGGTTAAAATTTCCTTTTAAATCTGAGGAGTACAGTGCCCCTTGGTGGCTGAATTGTAAACTGTAAATCTATAGTAAAACACCAGATTCCTCCCTGCTATGATGATTCACAATGAAGCACCATATCTGACATTCATAATTTGCTCTGCCACGTGTATGGTTACAAATGGATTCGAAATTGACAGAAATACCAGATTAATTGAACCGTACAAGACACTCTGGATTATAACTGCATTGTGGGATGAAGGAAACCAGCACAGCTCCAATGTGAGTGAAGTGAGAGATCATTTCTATAAGCGCGGTTAGTGGGTCAGGGGGAGGGGCTGAGGAAAAATGGGCGGGCACTACTTGACAGAAAACATTTTATCCTTATGAATATTCCTACGCTGTAATCTAACCTATTCTGAGCTGCTGTTTTTTTTTCAGTGGGGGCTTCGCGGAGTATCGTCGACATGTTTGTTTGGCAATTTGGGCTTTGGTGGGCACCAGCATTTTACAGGCCCATTTGTTTTCAGAAGAATCCTCATATCTAATTAATCAGATCTGCTTTTCCATGTTCGCCCGCGCGCTCCCAGGCAAAGCTGTGCTGCATAAATTATGCAGAATACTTTTCCCGTTCCCAACATCAGGATGAGCAGCTGATGTGGAGATGAGCGCCTCTAGCTCACAAGACATACATGTCACTCTTCCTGCATCGCCCAGGGAGAAGCAAGTAGTGGCGCTATATTTGTGAAATGATGACTATGTTCTAGTGTTATATATGTTTTGTGTTGGATGCCCTTATTGACCTAATGTTTTATTTAGGGTGAGGGCCAGAAGAAGGTTCTTATTGCTTGTATACCAAATATAAGTGAGAAGTTGGCAACCAGATAAGTTATTTTAATAGAAATTTCCAGCCAATATTAAATCACGTTATATAATTTCCTTAAAGGTCCTATATTACGCAAAATTTACTCGTGTGAGGGTTAATGTCATAATGTGGTTACCTCATCAAAAACATACCTGGAATTGTGTTTTGTTTCATATACACATGTCTGATTAACGCTGAATTATTAGTCTACATCACCAAAGCGCAAAATGCTCTGTTCCACCTTGTGACGTCATGAAGCTGTAGTTGTCAAGTTAACAGCTACTTTTTAACTTCAGTTCAGTAGAGATTGGCAATTCCAGGGCTGAAATTAACTAAAATGTTTCTAGTGGAGTTGTTTGAGTTTAAAAACACTTCCTGTATCACCACATGACATCACAAGGTGGAACAGAGTGTTTTCAGTTTGATAGAAGAACCCAGCCTAAATATGCAGAGTTTGTGTGTTAACATGTGTGATGTGTGTTAAACATGTGTGAATGAAACAAAACACGACTCTGGGTATGTTTGTGATGAGGAAACAACATTATAACGTAGATCAGAAGCTAGCATAATACAGGCCCTTTAATTTGAATATGATTTGCCTAATTAAGTAGTTAGAGCAGATTGCTAATTCATAACGTTTTGATGTCTTTATCTAACAAGGATCGCAAATCCCACTTCTAGTGTTGAGAGTTCAATTTCCTAATGGCGTATTAAACTAACTGGGTGCCCTTGCCAAAGTGAATGTGGATGAAATAAATTTGTCACATTTGTTCTCATATTTCTACGAGACTTTACGATACGGCTAATATACTTTTTTATTTTATAATTTTTCATATCTTTTTGATCTAGAGTCTAGACAAATCATTTTTCATAACCAGCAAGTTTGCTTAGCAGCAGTGATGTAAAACTGCAGCCCTCCAATGAAGCATGATGAAAGTGTGGTGCTGTGACCTATGGACCCTTCAGCTTGACTCACCAGCTCCTGCAGTTTGTCAAATGAATCAATGTGCAAAAAGGTTTTTCTGCTGACACTCCAACCACTCCCAACCTGAAGTGTAAAAAGATATTTTTACTTTTTTTTTTTATCTGCCAGAATTACATTTAAGTCATGCACATACAATATCACATATTCTAGTTGTAGAATAAATTGTAGTAGTCTGAGAGTTGAAGAGAAGAGGCATGACACTGGAGTTTATTTACCATCAGTACAGGACCTAGCACCCGGAGACGTGAGGCCTCAAGACAGTGTGATAGTATTGTCCATTTCAATCTAGTGCAGTCAAGTCTGGCTATGCTTCTGTTGTAGGGAATATTATACCTCTGATGATATTGGCCAAGAGGACAAGGGTTGAGCTGGCAGTGAGTGCCCCCTGTACAGCAATGGAATTTCTCACTTATCACTTATCTCCAGTATCGGCCTGTAATGTGGGTATATTTTACATGGCCAGAATAAATCAGATAACTGGAATAATGAGATAATCCAATAATAAAATCCGATTATCAGTGTGTGTTTACAGGCACAAGAGAAATCAGATTATCCGAAATACCTGGAGATATGGCATTGTGTCAAAAACGTGCAATGCATTTTAAAATAAATCATATAATCTTTACCATTTTCTTTCATTTTTGCCTTTGCCACAATACTTTGCCCCTTTTTGCATAATTTTCCTTGTCAAAACCTTCTATTGTGTGAAGAATCAGAAAGAAATCAGATTACTCGCACCAGATATAACTGTTTACATGACTTTTCTATAGCCTGATAACTCCATAAATTAAACAAACATTGGATTTTGGTGTGCAAGTAAACATAACCACTGTCTAGTAAGAGTTTCGTTTACATAGTCCTATCGAAGACCTAAAGATATTTAAATTTTTAACATAAGGTGACCTTGAATGTCTAGACTTTCTTCTCAAAGCAAAGAGGCCTATCTGACTGCGATCAATGTCACTTATCAATTACATTTCAAGTTTTCAGACATAAGAACAAAAATGGTTTATGATCTCCTCCGTGTGCCCTTGTCTTTACCACATCTCGAGTACTGTTTTGGAAAGAAAGGTACTGCTGTGTGTGGGAGGCAGAGGCAACGACTGCACAGTTTAGTTTGCAGAGTTCGCTTTTATATCCCAGGTAAAATAAATGCTTTTTGTCAGCAGTATCTAATCTAGTCGTCGTATTTGAAACCCTGCGAATCAATGAACCAACATTTATCCTATCCTCCGCTTTGGTCTTTTGGTGAACAGCGCCCAAAAGCAGCAGGCAGTAGTGTAGTCACGATACTAAAATTTCAAACTTGATTTTGATTCTAAGGAGTAGGCTCGATACTCAATACTGATTTCGATACCACGATGATAATAGAATGTCATTTTAACATTAAATCCTAGTACTTTCCTTTATATTTCCATATGGTCTTATATCTGTGTAATCCCTCAGTGGTCCAGGTAGGTTCCATAGTGGTCCATGGGCGTATACTAGTCTATGTGTCTTATACTTGTTCTGATACATCTCAAGACTCTAAAGCTGTTCAGGAAAGGTTCATTTTTGTCCAGCTGATGTGACATGTTTAGTGTCAATATTTGTTCAAATGAGTTTCTAGTTTCAATACTAGTCTTAGTATCAATTAGTGTCACATTTTCCATACTTTTGACAACCCTAACAGACAGCGCCACCCTCTGATATCAGACTTCAAACCGCTCTGGATGTGATAATACTTCAGTTTTGTCTGCTAGTCCAAAGGCGATGATGGCAGTCGTGAAAAGATATGCATTTTCCTCGCATTAGACGCCAGTGTTTTCCTGTGCATAGTTGACAGTCGCGGCTCTAAGTGTGAAGGATCTCCGCCGTTAACTAAAAGCACTCGCTAAAACACATCAGCAACCTGCCACAACTTTACTGCAGAGTCACTTATTCTGCAGCTTATCACCTGTCCAATAAAGGAGCAAGATGTGTCCTTAATGTGTGGCGGCCTGACTCCGTACTTCACTGAAAGTCATAAATTAAACTGCCATCTGCTGAGAGGGACTGCGGTTTGTTTTCAAAGTTTTTTGTTGTTGATATAGAAAAGATTGCATTGACGTGGAAGACGGCCTGTAGATTTCAGTGTATGGGCTGAAATGTTGTCTTGGTAAACATAAGTGGCAGATCGAGAATAGTTTTGGTCTCTGTGTGGGGACATTGTTTGCGCTGGTAGATGTGCCATGCCTGATATGTGTCTCGGGCTCTTGAGAGCAGATAGAAAAGTCAATTGTGTTCAGATGTCGTTCACTGTGTCTAGCAAAGTGACCCTCTGTCTGTCATATTAGATTAGGTACTTTGAATTCTACGCTGTTTTCATCCAAGAAAAGTTTGATATTTGTTTTGCGTATTTGGGGAGAAATTGTTCAGTGAGCCCAAACCATATGGTTACAGAAATCATTTAACAAATACTTTTCCTGGTATTGTCCACTAGGGCTGCAAGATTAATCGTAATCGAATCAAAATGCAATTTGAATGGATGCAATTAGCAAATGGCGAAGGTGGCAATTTTTAAAAAAATTATTATTCATTAACCATTCATTAACCGTTACATTAATATAGTACCTTTCAAGATACCCAGAGCACTTTACAGCACATTATCCATTCACTCCACACTGGTAAGATACTATTGTAGCCACAGCTGCCCTGGGATAGACTGACAGAAGCAAGGTTGCCAATCTGCACCAATGGCACTCCATCCCACCACCAACACTCACAACATTCATACAAGGCAATGTGGGTGAAGTGCCTTGCCTAAGGACACAACAACAGCTTTTGCCACCGCTGCCCCACTGTGGCACCTGGTATTCCCTAGCGGTCCCTCTAGGCCCAGCCTTGCTTAGCTTCTGAGATCTCGCGAGATTAGGCTTTGACAAGCCAGTATGGCCACAAGTACGATCATTTTCTCCGGAAACAACAAAAAAAATGTTGCTTTCTACTTCATAAAAATCCTGCTAATCCAGGAGTTATGATCTGTTCTCAAATCCATTAGATTATTGTATTAGTTTGTCAGTTCATATACCTATTTCAGTCTTTTGGTCAATTTTGGATGTTTTCAAAATGTAATGTAGTGGCACTTCATAAAAATCCTGCTAATCCAGGAGTTATGATCTGTTCTCAAATCCATTAGATTATTGTATTAGTTTGTCAGTTCATATACCTATTTCAGTCTTTTGGTCAATTTTTCTGGATGTGTTCAAAATGTAATGTAGTGGCTAATTACATGCTCAGGAAGGACACTCTGGTCAGGAATGCTTTCACTGGCTTTCACTACCAAAACTGTGAAGTTGGTGAAATTGAAACCCAGATACATGTGCATGATGTATTTATTTATTATTTGTGTATTCTTATTGTGTTGAGGTTCAGATAGAGATTACATCTGTCAAACATGAAGGACTTTAACCAAACCAAAGCAGGTAAGTTACCCATATTGCTGCTGGATCTGGAGCATAATTTAAGCGATTTTCCAGCTTATATGAACTAGCATTCCTCCCCGCTCCTTGAATGTGCTGACAATTTTGCATTATTAAATGGATGGGTGGGCAGTTCAAGCACACAAAGTGTAATTACAGAGCACTCTCCAATAATGAACTCACGTGCAGGAGGACTCAGAGTGGAGCACGGGAGCCCAGCGGCGTGTCACCCAAGACAGATTTACCAGCACGGCCCTTCATTTAGCTGCTGTGTGCTTACAGTAAATCACCGACAGATGCCAGCCAAGGGGCCCTGCGCTCATTAATCAACTCATTTATAAACAAGCAAACAAGAATGAGTGATGTAATCCAGGGCTCCTTACTGTACTAGCGCTACTTTGTACAGGATGTAGCATGTAGCATATTAGCCTTGTTTTGGTTAGACGATGTAACTGTACTCAAGAGGTCTCTGAGGCATGGAGAACTGTAAATGTTTACTATGAAGACTAAGACAAGAAATTAGCCAGGGATAGACAAGGACAAAACAAGACTAAACAGGGTATAAATTAGGACCTAACCATGTTCAAAATCTGTGCGAAAAAACAATTATCCAAGTTTGAGTTCCAACCAGGACTAAATGAGGAATTAAACGGATGCGTTTTAAAAATCTGCATAGAACTCGGCTCGTTGGGACTGTGACCAAATTGCTTCGACTTATATTCAAATCAATTATCTTTTTTAAATTGCTTTTTTATTAGAATTTAATAAATCATTCTGAATTCAATAAGATAAATACCACGTGAGAACAACAGGCTAACCCTAAGACAACATCAAGTACTCAATCAGTAATGGATAATCAAAGTATCAAAGTATGTCAAAGTATTTTTTTCAAGTAACATGTAGTCATAGCTTAAATAAGTCTACCCATCTAGCTTTAAGTTAAAAACACTAACATTATGCGCACCCATACTTTGAATGGTACTTACACATTGAAATTCTCTGCACACAGCTCAATGGACTCCTCTTTATTGCCCAGTATTATCAGTCCAATCTGATCTGAATATTGAGCCTCGACAGCAGCGGAGCTATAGTGGTGCCTGCCTGTGTGTGCATAGACTTTGAACAGTGCGTGTGGCCATGGGCATGTGGTCCGCTCAGCAGCAGTGGTGCTAAAAAGACGAGATGAGACCAGGCAGAGGGTCATTAGTGCTCTCTTTGATAAACTCGAGAGCCTAGGGACACGCACTGAATTCAACACAGACGCCGCGCACAACTTTTCATCGCTGAGAAGCAGGCAGACTGCTTCAACTTTTTCAGTTTGGGATTTTAATTTCTATATCAATCGCATGGCATACTTTATTGGTGTGATCTAAACGCTGCATTATTATGAACATACAGGAAGCTAATGGTTAAAAACATCAAGTGGCTAACGTTTATCTAATCCAATCTAATCTCTTTATTGGACCCCATTTTTGTTTATACATAGTTTTCAAATCCTACAGTTTAGCTTTTTGTGATTGCTCTATTGTCAAATTTTATATTATAGCTTTTGAAATGATCTTAAAGAAGACATTTTATGCTTTTTCTGGTATAGCATTACACACATAGGTTACTATTTTAAATTTTTACATTTTGAATTGCAGTGTTGATCTAAAAGAACTTAAAGGTCTTATATTCCACAGAAGTGACTTTCGTGAGCTTTTACCCATGTTATAATGTTGTCAAGAATATGTCTGAAGTTGTGTTTCATTTCATTCGCACATGTTTGAGCAACCCTTTATTATTAGTCTATCTACGTCTCCAAAGCTCAAAATGCTCTGTTCCACCTTGTGATGTCATCAAGTGGTAGTTTTCAAGTTAACAGCTACAGTGGAGCACTTCCTGTATCCTGTAACACAACTGTGACGAGGAAACATAACATAGATCAGAAAACAGTGTAATATGGGCTCTTTAAAGTCACCTTACCGGGTTTATCCGGCTTAGAAACATGGAAACACAGAACTAGTTCATTTTAAATGGTTTGCAGCGGTCCAATGTTATTCCGCACTTTCCTAATGCATTCCGAGCAGCCTTATTATTCACCACAGTAGGTTTATAGGCGTGTTTCACAACTTTCAGATACCAGAGGGGAATTTGGGAGAAAAAAAAAAAAAAAAGCTTGCCCCGTTAGGTGAACAATAACATCATCGCAACAACGGACCATGCCCCGGAATCATACGCCCGACTCCACTTACTGATAGCTATAGTTCTGTTTTTCTTTTTTTTTTTTTTTCCAAAATTGTGTCTGTGGTTGGATTACAAGGTTAGACTACTGTGTAAAACTGCAGTCTTACAATACTTAAATAAATAATTGAATGAATTGATGAATAAATGCCCAGTAGTCATTCTTAATTATAAGGACTATGGTAACCTAGGGTCCTAATTTGCATTATACTGGTTGTATTTAACATGCAAATCATCTTATGTCGTCTACCTAAATAATATATAAATTTGACCCGAGCTCTGATGACTGATGTCCCCTCCTTTGCACTCTGCAGATGTTTACTCAATCATTTATGAAGGCCCTTGTTTACTCACTGATACCGCTTGGATTTGTTCTTGGCATCGAGTCCGAGTGTGATCCCGGATCTTTGTAAAAACATCAAATAGCGGTAAAGGTCCCCCGTACAACATTCATCAATGATTCATGCAAAGGCTCATGGGAAGCTTGTTGAAGGATGACGACCAGTGGTGGATGAAGTACTCAATTTTGTTACTTAAGTAAAAGTACAAATACAGAGGTAAAAGTATCATATGAAAAAATCTAGTAAAGTAAAAGTATTAGTACCCATTTAAAGACCCATTTAAGTACTCAATTTTGTTACTTAAGTAAAAGTACAAATACAGAGGTAAAAGTATCATATGAAAAAATCTAGTAAAGTAAAAGTATTAGTACCCATTTAAAGTACCCATTTAAAAATGTACTTTAAGAGTAAAAAGTAAAAGTATTTCACACAAGTGCTGTTATTTGTTAAAGTGTTAAATGTAGTAAAAACGACAAAAAAAAATGGTACATATTTTGGTCAACAGGAACAATACGAATCAATGTCTTATTTTTTTCTAATGAATTTTGTGTATTTATTTTTGTTTGCTCAAAGCCAAAGCTTGAACTTGAAAACTTTAGCCACGATGTTACCGCGAACATGGTAAAAATAACCCTCAAATCATATGAAAAGTACTTTTTACTTTTCAATCCAGTTAAAAAATGTAGTGGAGTAGAAAGTACAGATACCTGCTCTCAAATGTAGTGAAGTAAAAGTAAGAAGTACCCACTGTAAAATGTACTTAAGTAAAGTACAGATTCCTAAAAATTCTACTTAAGTACAGTACTTTACTACTTGTACTTCGTTACCTTCCACCACTGCTGACGACTATAGCCTGCTTCCTCTGGACTGAACACCTCGTAGTTTCTATGTGCATGTTTTTATGGTGTGATGTATTTAAGTTATGTAAATTATCTTCAGAACTGCGGCCAATTCCGTATTGTTTTGGAGAAAGCTTTAATAGCCCGCATTTATCTCCAGACAAAAGGGTGAAAAATGGAGCAATAGCACCTTGTAATTAAAATAGATTTATTCTGCTTAAAGCTTTTGCTGTGGAATTTTCTGAATGCATAAATATTCAACATTGCGCCCATGTTAGGAAATGTTATTAATATACACTTACTTATACTGCAGTGGCTATAGCGGAATCAAATGTCCTTGTTAACTTTTGTGGTTTATTTTCCCACAATGCATTATTTTTGTTGTTCACTCTAAATAAGTGAAACTACAGACTTTATTATAATGATATTTCAATTTCTGACAAGTATTAATCTTGCTCAAAAGGAGATTCTGAAACGGTGAACTACTATTTTGTGTAAGTAATTTTTTTTTTTTTATATATTATGTAACTTAAACACACTTGTGAAAATTTGCAACACCACCATCTATCTGAATCAAATCAAACTGTTATTTTGAACTGATACTACAATGGGGAATCAGTGGGCCTTGCACTCCACTCTCCAATTAGACCTCTGAGCTAAAATTTCAAACTCGATACCAAGGAAAAAGCTTGATACTGGATACCAATTTCTTATCTACCTATGTCTTTTTTTAGACAGTAGAGTGTAACGTCTAACAAATACTCGTTTCTATATTATTACAATGTGGCCTTATACTCGTTCTGGCATCGCTCAAGATCATTCTAAAGCTATTACAAAGTGTTTGTCCACTGGTTGGCGGTTCGAATCCAGCTCTCAACATAAACATCATCGGTTGAACGGTCAGATCCACTCACCCACCGGTGCAGTTCCAGCTCCAACAGATGAATGCTGTCGTTGTGTCCTTGGGCAAGACACTTAACCAACCTCGCCCCCAGTTTCTGCCTACACTGGTGTATGAATGTGTGCGTGAATGGGTGAGTGGTTCGTTGATGTAAAGCGCTTTGAGTGCCTTGAAGGTGGAAAAGCGTTTTTATTAAAGTTTGACTGTTTACCATTTGCCATATCATCACATCTACCAGTAGTTTCAATACTTGTTTTAGTATCAGTCAGTATCTTGTTTTTGTTTGACAACTTTACCTCCTAAGCATCATCCAAAATAAATGATGAACCTTTTGATCTCTTACCTCTCTCATCTGTCCTAGTTTTAATCCTGCTCCATGCTGAGTCACGGCTCCCCACGATTGGCCTTATTCTCGAGCAGCTCTTGTCTAGACATTTCTCCGACCCGCCGTCTGTCTCTGCGCTCACCTCCATGTCCCCTGGGCACCCTGTCCTTCCTCATCCTCCTCCTTTCTCACCTCTGCTATCCTTTCATCTCGCCCCACCACTCCTTTTGTCATCATTTCAATATCTCCCTCCGCCGCCAGACATAGTACCCACCGGCCTTTCGAGATTTGGTGACTGATATCGGTGCTCATAAGAAGTTGTATTAACTTTTTTCTCTCCCGGCCTGGCCTGGGGAGATAGAAAGGAAGTAGAGGTTTTAAATGGGCCGCTGTGAGATGGCATCGATGAGATTGCTTTTAATCCGTCTGGAGATGTATTGTAGTAGGTCTTGTGTTTCTAGTAATTAGCTTTAAAGGGCAGCACTGCGAGGAAGTGTTGCCAAGTTTATATCCGCTGTCTGTCTCTGTGATATATCTATGAGCCAGTGCTAGAATGGGTCCGGAGGTGTGCAGCCAGATTTTTCAAGAGGTAATAGCCTTTTTTAAAGTGGTTGACTGACATTGCTGATTTACTTTGATTAAAAGATTGCTATTTTTGCTAGTTTTGTTCTTGCTTTGGTCAGTTGTAGTTTAGTTTATATTTTGTTCACTGGTTTTAAAGGAGAACTATCGGCTTTTTTGTTTTAACTGTTTCCCCTTCTCATTTACCAAAGTTGTATTGATTCATCTACCCCTGTTTTCAGCACCACTGGTACACGCTCACTGCTCTTTACTTACTTTGTTTCTCGGTTTTATTTTTGTGTAGCTATTTTGTTGCCTGCTAGCGTGATATCCATAGGAGGGGCTGACAACATGTGGCACTTTGTTTTGATGCTGTTTATGGCGACATCGGCTCCCAACCCTAAAGTCAGCAGACTTGTTTCTTTTATTAAGTCTTTTTTGTCCAAAATATAATATAATGATCCATGGGTGTCAGGTTGTAACTATATAGTACACAAAAGCAAAACTCCTAGGGGTGGGTACATCTGTGATATTGACAAAAAAGTAAAAAAATTGAGAACTGATACCAAAGCAAACAAGAAATGATGCCAGTGGTTTGTTACCTGCTGAGTCCAGAGACAGCACCATAGAAAGTTACACTGCAGTCCCAGAACAGATAAATTCTTTCTTTTTGTCTTGTTTTAAAGATGCATTTTTGGTGGGGGGTTTGCCACTTGCTTATTTCTTTGGGAACGTAATTACTTTTCCTGAAATATTCCTCAGTATTAAAATTAAAATGGTCTCGCTTGCATAAATCCAAAATACCTTGATAACATGCATTCTTAGTTTGAGCGGGGTCGCCTCTCCACAGATCTGACCTGTAACTTGGTCTTGCGGAGTCACTTGCTCATCTCCATATAGATAGATAGAAATATATACATAGATCTATGCCTGGTTTAGTTCTGCTCCAGTTTAATTCTGATGTAGACTTGGTTTGGTCCTGGTTCTGTTCCTGGTTTTCCCCTGGTGTAGGTCCAGGTTTAGTTCCAGTTTTCGTTCCAGTTTAGTACCAATTTTGATGTGGCGTTTGTTCAAGTATGAACGCACCCTGTTTTTTTAGTTCTGCTCACCGTCTTTCAGTTCATCAAATCATTTCGAAAGTCAAATATTTGAACTGCACTGTTAAATCATGTTTGGAAATTGAACTTTTAATCCTTTTCTCTGTTTGTTTTTCTCTGCAGATTTTCAAGAGTAAAGTTTTGGAGCTCGGGGAGAAGTTGTTGCCCGCATTCAACACACCGACAGGCATTCCCAGGGGAGTCATCAACCTAGGGAGGTGAGTCTCCAGCCCACCAGTGCTCACCTCCAAGTGTCCTCGGTCCCGCAGAAGATGATATCGAGGCAGGCACTTGGCGGCTATTAATCACTGCTCTGGAACGTGTTCACACTGGCAGCTACTGGAGCAGGTTCATGCAGAGTTGATAATGATCAGCCAAATGAAAAATATCAGAGCAAACCTTGTACGCTGCCAAGCCTGGAGAGCTATCCCAACTGCAGAGGAATAGTAACTGTTCACTTGAGGTGGGTTCCCAGGAGGTGCAATCCATTTATACAAGGATTAAACAAACTCAGGGTGTAGTTGGATAGTCATGCTACAACCCCAAACCAGGCAGTTATAATCAGTGGTGGAACGAAACAAAGAAAAAATAGTAAAGTACTGTACTTAAGTATAAATTCTAGGTATCTGTACTTTACTTAAGTAGATTTTAAAATGGATACTTTTTACTTTTACTTCACTACATCTTAGATACATTTTTTAATTAGACTGAAAAGTAAATTATTATAAAATTATAGTTTGAGACCAGCTGAAAAGGGAGAGGGGTGTATTTTTAACATCTTCATAGTTTGAGCAAACTAAAATATACAAATAAAAACAGCTAGAAAAAAAGCATTCCTCCACTAGTCATAATATAAGTAGAATAAACTGCAGCAGTGTAGGATAAATATGGAAATTATCTTATGAAATGTGTTACTCAAGGGTATATCGTGGAAGCAATTGGCAGGAGCTGAATCGTACAACTTCTAGGATGAGATTCATAGGTAGTAGGAGTCATGTAGGAGTTTTAAGAGATCATAATCTGAATGGTAAATATAAAGCAGAGGTGTGTAGTACTTTTTGAAGAAATTGTAATTTTCATAGTACTTTTCTAGCAGCATACTTCTACTCCTCTTTGAGTAATATTTTATTGAAGTAACAGTACTCTTACTTGAGGAAAAGTTTCAGTTACTCTTCCCACTGTGGGTAAGTTTACAAGTGATTGTGTTTCTTGCATCGCTCCTGTACTTTTTCTCCTTTTTGTGGTCTGTTCTTTGAAAATACTAGATTTGTTCATTAACTTCAAATTATGTCAGATGTTACATTGCAACAGTTGCTCTTACTTGAGTAGTTTTTCCAAATACTTTTTTACTCTTACTTGAGTGATTTCTTAGACCATTACTTTGTACTTCTGCTAGGGTAATATTATTTTGGAGTAACGTAATATTATTTTGAAGTAACTTACTTGAATACAATTTCTGGCTACTGTTCCCACCTCTGGTATAAATAAGTTATATGGCATAAATAACATCATATACAGCATAATCACTACAAAATTTGACTTTAAGCGCTTTAATTGTATTTGAACATCCATTTTATCTCACTAACCACATTTAAAGTAAGTGCACCTCAACAGCAGTTTCTATACTTTCTCTGCCTTTAAGACTAATTTAGTGATATTCATTTAAATATTCTAGGCAGGTGTGATGTCTAATTGGTGTCTGGATCTCATTTAAGTGCATTCGTTTACGTTTTCTGAGTTGGTTTGAAGTAACAGTCCCCCGAGGCTACTCATTTAAACAGCTACACCTGCCAAATAAAAATCTGAGCTCTGAAAATGCTGTGAAGTTATTAGAGACAGACTGGAGCCAACAATAAATATGAACAATTGTTAGAGGTACTAGACACTAGACAAGAAGAAATGTTGTTTTCTGATTTGTACGAATGTTGATTTGGGGATTGTCAAGACGTGGCAATTTATATCTGTCGGCATTTTTTTTTTCTCATTGTAAAGTGCAAAAAAGTTTCAGTCTCTTATATTGACTTTGGAGCAGCTGCTGCTTTTGTAATTACAACGACTCCCTGAGAAGAATTAATCTGCGTTCATAAAAGCTTTCAGAAAATGATATGAATAAAATTTGCATTTTTAATTTGAAATGTATCCAAGCACTTACCTTTCTTATCTCGTGTCTTTGTTTATTAGTGCAGATTTGCAGTGCAGATAACAGAGTCTTGTGTTTACAATGTGATCTGAGGACACACTGTTTTGTTCTATCAACAAATGTTTACCAGGAATCGTATGTAATCAGGCCACTTAAATCTGTATTATGTAAAATGTTGTTAGTTTCCACTTCTACTCAACACTCTGCCTATGAGGTTGCCTGGTAGACCCAAGATGCTTTTACTCTACTTTACAAGAATGTTACAGTCTGAAACTGCATTCTGTCACCACCATAGACTGTATACAGAAGTAGACTAAGGGAGTGTGTCGTCACACATAGTGTTTGGCTCCAGTCAAATGAAGCTCATCGAGGCTAACAGTTATAGGGGCCAATTTGGAGCGAGCTTCATTCCAGTCAAATGAAGCTCATCGAGGCTAACAGTTATAGGGGCCAATTTGGAGTCGAGCTTCATATTTGGAATTCTGACCGCGAGTATCATAGCAACCAAAGAGCCAATCCAGAGTAAGGCTGTTGAAGGTAACGCCCTTCCCGCCTGCACCGCTGGTTTAGCAGAGAGCGGACGCTTAGCAATGCTGTCAATCAAACCTCTTGCTAACTCTAGCGGGAGCGACCTCGGGGAAAGATGGCACCTGATTTGTCTGTTATTAATGTTCATATCTTGAATCATGGACAAAATAGCAAAATAAAAACCCCAGGATCATGTAGAGCCGGTTAATACGAACATTTTAAGACCAAAATGACGAGCCTGACAGCAGCATTTATGGAGAGAGGGGGTGACAGTTTTCTAATATAAAGTAAATTGGAGCCAGAGTCGATGGAGCCGGAAGCACAGCCCATCATCACTTCCTATTTGGAACACGTCAGCTAGCACATTAACTATGTCCGTTTATATATACAGTTTATGGACTCCACTAATTCTGATGCGATTGACAGGTGGAGTAACCAATCAGGGAAACACATGGTCTGTTTGTTCAAAAACAGAAAACTGACTGTACTTAACTCTGTAAATCTACAGTAACCAATGAGATCGACGAAAGCTTTTATTTAATTAGAAATATAAATCTAAAAGGTTAGTTGCCTTGCTTGCACCTTAAATGTAGTATTTTGGAATTAGAAGTGATGCAGCAATGATACATCATGTTAAATATTAACAGCCAATCTGACAGTTGTTTTTTCTTTACTTTGTTTATGCATGCTGTTTGGAGTTCTGCACCAATATTTCAACAGACCATGACATTTTTGGTAAATAATTTCTGTTGTTGGGGCCAGTTCTGATTATTTTGCTTTCATTTTATTTTTATTGAAGTATAATTTGTATGGCCATGCACAGTTTTATTATTTTATTAGATGTAGTGTATCTCAGATTCTAGGACCAATTAGGACCCTCAGATGTGCTAACAGTCAATGCCTAGTGTTCAATTTTCTCTTCTCTGCTAGCATGTTTATGTCAATATCTTTCAGTATGCAGTATATTTATAAATCAGTTACAAAAAGAAATCATTGTGATTATTGTTGCTTTTCCAACACCCAAGGACGCAAATCAGATTAATACTTAAAACAGCATCAAAAACCACATGCTTCAATATAACACAGAACACTAGAATATCAGGAATACAAAAATAGTCTTGGGGAATGAGAAGTGACTGACTGAACTTGATATCAGTGACTAACACGCAGCTCCCGGCTCACTCTCACCTCCACTGTGTCATCCATAATCACCCAGAGGAAAGACGCCGCCCCCACATGTCCTGCTGAGCCCGTATAGAACTGTGCTATATCAAATTACTACACCTTCAAAATAAACCTATCCAATCACATCATCTTCCAAGACCTCCCTGGCACCTTCGTTATCCAACTGCTACCAATTAACCAAGCCGGACAGCTGCTGACACATTTAATTACCTTATTTCACACTTGGTTCGGACTGCGTCGTTGCTTACACGGTTGTAGAATGCAGATGGTCAGGCGAAAATCAGCATGTATGGAGCACGTATGGAGAAATGCAAAAACAACTTGTGTACACAATATTGCAAGCGTCTATTTAGCCGGCGACATATGCACGGTGTAGCAGAACATAAGCAGCCGCTCTCGAGGGACGACCGCGCTCCTGGTAGAGGAAAAATGTAAAAAAAAATAGGAAGGAGTGGATGGTCTATTTATGCAATAAGTGATGGAGAATACAGGGACAGAAATTGTGTAGGAGTGAGTGTAGAATGCAACAGCTGGAGGTCACCAGTGGGTTAATGGTCATAGTTACATCGAAATAGAATCAGTTGGCTTTAATTAAGTTTAAGGCTAGTTTAAGTTTAAGTTTCACCAAAAATTGTTTCATTTTGCAATATATACACCATAACAAAAATATTAAAACACATATTATGCATTATTGTGGTTTTAATTCCCTTTGAAAGATGCTTTAGGTCACTATGGGATACATATGTCACATTTTCTAACTTAAAACAATGTTTACATTAGGAAAATATACTTTTGTTTTCAATGAGGTATTTAGGCATTAGAGCTCCCTCTGCTGTCAGATTGAAAAACGGCAAATGCTATGCTAATGGATCATTTTAATAGAGAGTTGGCTATGGTGCAACAAAACTTACTGTATGTGCTCAGAATCTGGATTAATGGATTAATGAAGCAAACAAGAATGAAGCAAAAATACAACTTCATTATTTATTTATTTATTTATTTATTTATTGGTGTGTTGTTTTTTGATGAGGGGTTAACTATATAACATGTTTGAAAGCTCAAAATAGTCAATTTTGCAATTAGCAATGTTAGAATGGTACTATGAAAACAATTCTTACCTTTTGGTTGCTGGGGAAATCTGACTACCTAACTTCCACATTTCCAAAATTATGCAAATAGAAGACCTTGAGATGGTATCTATATTTTTTAATTTGTCAAGCGAAAATGAAAATAGAAAATCCATCAACAAACAGCTTCTCTGCCATTTGATGCAGCTAGAGATTTGAGATAGCAATTTAATCCGAACTGCCTTATTATCCCACTAGCAAGTCTCTTGAGTGTCTAAGGCTCCGTATATGAACACAAACTATCAGGTGAAGCACTTTTCCAGTCTGCTAGCTTTGAAAACAGTTCCAATGAAACCTGCACTAAATTAATTCAATTAGGTTAACACAGGTTTTATCTTCGCTCAAACAGGCAAAATGATTTTCAATTACATCCACTGAGACACTATTTATTATCTTCAACGTGTTCCAGCTTATTTGGGATTTCTGACGCAGCTTGTTCAATTTGCCCCCAGCATCACGAACAACAATTAGTATTGATTAAATTCATTGCGTTATTTTTATTTTACAGATTGACCATGACAGCTTGCGTTTGTTAAAAAAGTTCAAAGTTAAACAGAGCGATGCCAGTGATGCTCATTAGGAGCGCCTGATATTGCTTTTAAAGAACTACCCTTGCCATTCTCCAAACAAAACCTACAGCACCCTGCGCCTTTGCTTTCAATTGATTCTTCTCTTGGGAACAATCCACTGGAACTGCTAACAACGTCGCCCTTAAACTTTTAATGGACACATTCATCAGGCTGCCAAACTCTCCGATTCCCCCGGCAACCACCTTTCCTCACCTGCCCTCACCCCACCCTCACCCCTCCATAACATCTTATAAATTCACCAAGGCTCATTATGGGATGTTTCAACTCCAGCAGCATCTATTAGGAGGATATGTAAGGCCATTGTGGATAGTACATTGTGGCTGGACTAATCATAGACGAGCATTAACGGAGGCGCTCTGAAATGACACATTAGCAAGAGTTCAATTTGCAGGGAGATATTACCCACGATGCCTCCAGGAAACAGACGGGAGAGAAGTCTCGGGATGACCTTGTCCGCAAACTTTGCCGACGTACCACAAGTTTCTCACTCTTCTCCCTTCAATCTAATTAAGAGATGTGTAAATTATTCATTATTCCACTTCTGTTGTTCATTAATTAATAGATAAAAAGTCAATTATTCACAAATTAGAGGTGGACACAAGAGGGAGTACTTTGTTATGAAAAAATGTGTTGGGTTTGTAAAAGTTAAATTATTGGGATATTCACTCAGACTTTAAAGAAATTGCTTTTTGTTCATCACCCACATAAAGTTCTTTTCAAAAGCCCTTTTAATAATCCCTGTGATGTAGTTGAGAAACACATTCATTTTTAGGATAATAATTTGTAAAGGAAAATGCTTACTTGTCGAGTTGATTATTTCGAGTTTGAATTGGCTTTTAGTTCTGTAGTGTCTAAACAGCAGAAAAAATATATTCTGAATAAAACTACATGCACATACTCCAGCTGTTACTTTGTGGTAGTATCTGTCTCACAAGTGGGAACTCCGTGTTAAACTCCGCACAAAACCACATTTCAAATAGAGCAGCTAAACTAGGCAATACCGGGAGGACTAGAGAAGAGAGTGAGGGGACAGGAAGTACAAATGAGGAACAGTGTGATTGGTACACACAGGAACAGGTATCCACTTCAAACTCCGCCCCTCCAGCCAGGTATTTGCACTCAGAAACACCTTGCTGTAATCAGGGCAGTCATGCGTGATGTCACATAGTACTTGCATCTTAGTAAGAACATTTTTATTATATGTACCTAAAAATGTCCATTATTTATTTTGAATTTTGATACATTAATCGAAAGATACAAGCATTATTGTCACCGATAAACAAGGACCTGAGCGTAGATTCCCCAACAATTTTTTTTTTAAAGCCAGTCAAGCCTTAAACGATAATTTGTAACTTCAATAATTTGTCATTTGTGATAGCCTAGTTTGATTATTTCACATGTATTGCTACTTTTCTATACGCAGTCTGTTCTTTTACTTGACTCTATGGAAATAAATTTCATATTTTAAACCTTATGCCCTTAAGCAATAACTGTCCAGACGTTGCGATGATTGTGAGTCTCTTATTTATGCTATGCAACTTTAACATATCCACATCCTGTTTGCTATTCTAAAGAAAAACTGGTTTAAAAACAGTCTACCATATCAGCAATGCAGAGCGAATTACTTTCTTTGACTCTGCAGCCACAGATGGTGCTATTCGCAGTGCAATGTACTTTATGACAACTGTGAGAATCACTCGAAACAAAAAGCCCCAGACAGTAGTGGCTATTACCTTGGTTGAAGTTTACAAGTCATTCCTCGGCTCCTTTGAATGGCTCACATTAAACTGACATTACCTGAAAAGTTTTAGCTCAATTTGCAACTCCACAGGGCCTCAGGGTGTACTCCAGACGATCTCCTCCTAGATTCGAAACACAATGGCTGGGAGAGCATTGACTGCATTCTGCTCTAAGGCTGCTCTATCGACAAGTCTTTCTTAACTTTCCAATATCGCGGGGGAAACTTTAAAACAACAAGTTAGACAAGGTTAGGCGGAGTAGTGTGCATTTTGATTTGAGACTCGTCTTGTCCTAGCCAGTGATGCTAAGTGGCTTGGGTTTGCTCTCTTTGCAGTGGGACCAGTTGGAGTTGGGGGTGGGCTTCAGCTGGCAGCAGTATCCTGGCAGAGTTCGGGACCCTCCATCTTGAATTCGTCCATCTGTCTGAGCTGTCTGCTAACCCCATCTATACAGAAAAGGTTTGTCTCTCCTCCTACACATCCAGACATGCAGTGAAATGAGTTGTACTGAGTTTTATTGAGTGAGATTTTAGAGTACAAGCCTTAAGCAAATGGAAGTACAGAATGAACCATAACAGTTTAATGGGCTGTTTATGTATTCAATAGGTTATGAATATCAGGAAACTGCTGAATAAGATTGAGAAACCCCACGGCCTCTATCCCAACTTCCTAAGTCCCGTCAGCGGCAACTGGGTCCAACGTAAGTATTAAAAAATTTATTATTCATAAACGTTTTTGCTTGATTTCTTTTTTTCTGACAAGAACTTTGCCTTTGATTTAAGAAGTTAAATCTTCAGAGCTTAGATTGTATTATATTTTTTTACATATTTTTCCTTCCCTATTCCCATGTTTTAACTTTGTAAAGTGAAAATATTTACCTAACTTTTCTACCAGGTTTTAATATGGATTAATAAAGCTTTTATTATAGCACATCTCCAAAGTCAAATCCCAGCTGGCACAAAAATAGCTAACTCCAGCCACTGCGGGTCTCTGGCTCTGTCCCAAGCTAAGATAAACAGTGAAGTTGCCATGTGTGCCACAAATTAATCAGAATGCCAAGTTATAACATTTTTGCGGTGTCCCTGTGGATAAAATTTTTAGAATCTTACCTTTTTAGGCTCAATTGGGGTCGCTTTCTTCAAGTGCCTTTGTAAACAAGCTGATGCAAATACACGCAAGCATCTGATTGGTCAAAGCTTGGCAATATGGACCATTATGGCGTATTAAAATGATTTATCTATGGGTTTTCAGTGAGTGATGAAACATTGGGACCGCTGCCATAGAAATTTACATTTCAAATCAATACATTTTGAATGGGCAAGAGTCCTCAAAATGCCCTTCAAAACTGGAATAATTTGTAGTACGACTTTGGCAAATACATTTTCTCAAAAGTTAGAAAACATGTCAACCTTGTGGTTACTTGACATGTTATCTTACAAACAGGCCTCGACACATCCTCCAGACCACACTGCTGCCCAACGTATCTTTCATTTTTTATACCAAGCTCATAGCACTGTCTGTGTGACTCCCATTGCTCTGTTATTAAAATGATAATGAATTCAATTACTTCTGAAAATTGGATCTTTACGATTTACCTGAAAGAGGGTGAAAGCGGCTCAAAGAAAAACGCCGCTCTGAAAAGGTGGTAATCTGGGTGATTAGAGAGGCTAATTGTTGTGTGGGAACATGCAGAGAAGCTAAATAGTGTATATTTATCGGCACTGAGGGAATAGAAAGCCCTCCGCAGCCCCTCTCTCCCTCTCTCCCTCTCTCTCACTTATGGGTGCCTGCGGAGGACAAACACAAAAGCCTGCTGGTAACCTTGTGGAGGAGTCTGCGTAGCTGTATGGAAGTGGAAATGCTTAATAAACCTCCACTACAATATGGCATTCATTGGAGGGCAGACTCAGAAATGAATAGACACTTGTTACAATATCTCATTTATTATTGTCAGCAAGGGCACTTTACTTGATAGGCCTTGATTACTTCAAATTGAGGGTGAAAAAAGTATTCAAACTTCTAATTTATATCATATGTTAGAATATTATTAAGTAAAAATAGACAATCAAACCATCTCTGTATTTAAAGAGGGAGTGTTATGCAAAATTGACTTTCTAAATATACAAAAGCATGATACAAAACAATACACTACAACTTCACAAACCTGATGCGATGTGCAGTAGTGTCATTAGCGGAACTCACACTGATTGTAATGCAGTTAATACCCCATAGAAGTAAAATACCCTCTCTTTGAAGTGACTCATTGAATATAACCTCTCTTACAAATAATCTACCTACATCTACCACCGTTACACTTTGCGCTTTATCTTAACGTATTGCCAACTGTTCCCTCCTCAGATCACGTCTCCATTGGTGGTCTTGGGGACAGCTTCTACGAGTATCTCATCAAGTCCTATCTGATGTCAGACAAGGGGGACGAGGACGCCAAGAGGATGTACTACAGTGCACTTGATGTAGGAATATTTTATCTCCCTACGAATATACCCTGACCTCTGTGTCGGAATTCAGCGTCACTTTAACACTTTCATTCATAAAGTCGGTCGCACCCGTTAGTTAGTTTGAAAGAAAGTGAATTCAATCTTTCACTGTGATCTGGGAATAGGGTCGATAATTGTACAGCTGTGACGTTTCTTCTCTCATTAATTGTAACAGTAAAAATTTGAATTGCGACATTTTTAGTGCAGAAATTGAAGAACATAAGACGTATTTACACTGTGGCCACCATTTATGCAGAAAGTCCAATCTGACAGGCCTTACTGTTACAACCGTGATATTGACCAAAACTTGCAGGCTAATATTGAGCTGTACATACTTAAATACTTCAAGTGGAACTAAACACTAAATCAACTTTTTTTAGCTACAAAACTGTGTACCGGTATATGTTTTAATAGTCCTGTGTGCTGTTCCTAGTACCTTTTTTTCAATTTTACTGCAGACTATGTAAATTTGCAGCTTTGTGTTCAAAAACAATCAAGAGCTGAGTCTAGTGATGGGACTTTCGACTCTTTTATTGGACCTGAATCTTCTGGATCCCTTCATTTCAAAGAGTCGTTCAAAAGACTGGCTCTTTTACTGTTCTTTTATATGACAGAAGCCAATGTGAGAACTCATTTCAACAACAAGAGAGAAATGACCAAGGCTTAAATGTGTTTAAAATGGTTCAAACTGAGAGTGGGAGAGTGTTTACCCTTTGGAATTACGCACACCCTAAATAAAACGTTGCACTACAATAATAATAATAAAAAAAACAAATCTAACTGTTATAATGATGTCAGATATGTTATTTGAACCGACACAAGAATCAGCAAAGAAGCAGAGCAGGCAACACCAGTGAGAGCTTTGTGAACAGTGTTAATCAATGTAAAAATGCATAAAACATTAGAAAGAAAAAAGATTCAGCTCTTTTAAAAAATTAGATCCAGATCCAACCGCTCACGTTAAGGAACCGTTCAAAAGAGCCAACTCGTTCACGAACATCACATCACTAACAGAGTGTGTGCTACCTCCACTGTGTCCACTGCAATTTCAAGTACTTGGTGACATCACGCAGGACTGCTCTGATTAAAGCCAGGTGTTTCTGATTACAAACAGCTGGCTGCAGGGGCGGAGTTTGAAGTGTGGATAACTGTTAAATCAATCAGACTGTTCCTCACATGTCCAGACCCCTCCCCTCCGCTCCTCTCACTCTTTTCTTTAGTCCTCCAGGTACTGCCCAGTTTAGCAGCTCTATTTGAAATGTGGTTGTGGGCGGAGTTTAGGTGTTACAGTGTGATAGTCTTTCCTTGTGCTCTCCGTCTTGTCAACAAAGTACAAGGGCAAAACACTCTAGTTTATTAAAAAGAAAGCAGTTTGTCATTACAATATAATTCAATTAAAATATTTTTACAGACAAAAGGTCCACGGAGCATTGTACTCTGATAAAATAAAATCGTAATTGCTGTTATTTTCACGGGACTTTGATCAGTATAAAACAACATTATTATATATCAGAAGCGTATGGAGAGACTTCAAAGCACAAAAACGCTACATGAAAAACATATTTGAAGTGAAAAGGCAGTGTACTTTCAAGATTGAGACCCTACGCTTTTATGCAAACTACTGCATAGGTACTACTGCAATTCAATGCAATGAGTGTTTCCTCTTAGCTGTAATGGAGAGCTTTTGAAATCCCCCAACAAACCTCACTCTATGTTCCATCTGAGAGTATTTGTGACAAAGAAGCCCCAGTGGAGAGGGCTAGGGGAAGAAGACACACAAGATTATATCAAGGCTAAGATTCCCGGTACTATGTAATGTGATTAGAGCTACAATTAGATGCTAACTGACTGCTCGCTTGTGTAGGGGTACTTTTACGACTAGCTAAAATGCACTGCGTTAACGTATACTCCCATGCCCATAAATTATATAAAAAGATAGTGTTTTTAATGGGATAATGTCTAAAGACTAACACTGGTTCCCCGAGGCTGCAATTACACTATCACGCACAATAAACTCACGATGGCCGCGGAGATTTGTACACTTTTCTTCATAGGGTCAGGCCGGAGACACAGCTCCTAATTACAGTGCCTATTTTCCCTTGTGTCTTCATATTAAAATGCTAAGGACCTCTGTGCTATCCGATTCTATACTGGCTATTTATATAAGGATCTAAGGTGACAGCAAAGCGCAACTCATTAACTTTGGCATTCAGATAAAAGTACATTGCTAATTAAAATATAGCGTTGAATGAGAGAACATTTTGCCAATTATGCTTAGCTATGATTAGCGCTAACCACTGCTAATTAGGGGGAAGTGCGTCAGCCCTCCAGAAAAAAATGTTTTTATAAGCTTTCATTATTTTCTCTTACTTTTATTCTGTTTAGTCGAAATGGTTGTAATTATTTACGTTATGATATGTGGCCAAACAATGTAATTATGTATATGTCAAGCGAAAGTTGTTAAAAGTTGCTTGGATTTGTTGCAACTGACCTTGGCTAAAGCTCTCAGTGGAGGAACACTTCAAAACATAACCTTCTGGTCATTTCTAATTGGTTTTTGACGTACTATTATTAATAAGCTAATTATCCTTGTGTGAAATCATTTATTATATCCTGATTCAACACTTTGCCCTTGTGTTGCGCAGGCTATCGAGGCTAACCTGGTGCAGAAGTCCCCAGGAGGCCTTACGTACATGGCTGAGTGGAGGGGGGGGATCCTGGACCACAAGATGGGTCACCTGGCCTGCTTCTCCGGAGGAATGATCGGGATTGGAGCGGACGATGGACCACAGGAGAAGAGACAGCACTATCTGGACCTAGCTGCCGAGATCACACACACCTGCCATGAGAGCTACACACGATCAGGTCAGTACAACAACTATAGTGAAAAAGAAGTTTGGGCAAATCAATAGACTAAAAATGAATTATATGTACAAATTTGGGTTGTCAAAAGTATTGTAAATGAGACACTAATCGATACTAAAACTAGTATCGAAACTAGATACTCATTTCAGCAGGTATCGATGCTAAAAAGTCACATTCACAGGACTGAAATGAACCTTTCCTGAATAGCTTTAGAATGAACTTGAGCTGTTTCAGAACAAGTATAAGACACATAGACCATTATACGCCCATGGACCACTATGGGTGTACCTGGACGACTGAGGGATTACATTGATTTAACACCACATGGTAATATAAAAGAAAATTTTGAAAATCACATTCTGTTGTCTAAAGAGTGTTTTTATTGTCATTGTGGTACCGAAACTGGTATCGAATCTGTTCCTTAGTATGGAAAGTTTGAAAACAAAAATAGTTTAGCTTTGTGAGTTTTATTTTTCAGGGACAAATTCATTAAAGGTGCACTGTGTAACTTTTCTAGTGAGAGATCAGCAGTAACATTGGAGCATAACCATGGAGAAAGGTTGCTGCTCATTTACTCGTATTTCTTCGCTAAAGAAAAATACATTGAATAACATACATTCTTACTATGAGTGAGCCTGCCTCTCAACCAGTCTGAGTTGTATCTTGGCGTCACTTGCTTGTGGATTATTCTAGTCAAAGTGGTAACATCTCCCTGGAGACAAGCAGAAAAGTTACATAGCGCACCTTTTAACTTTTAGCTACACTGTTAGCTACTGTTTTTTTTGTTTTCTATTTGCAATCCCCAGGCAGGTGCACACAACAATAAATACCCTGTACCAGTGAGCGCATAATGAACCTCAGCTGGCGGCCATGTTAACCTTTGGACGGTTACCATGAGGACACACCGATGCCCTGTCACTTGCTCACACTTACTTCTTCTCACATCACTTTTTGACCCACACAAGTTGCGACTCTGTGAAAGTCACTGAAATCCTACTCAATCTTTTCTTTTTCCAGCACGTCAAGATCAGGGACAAAATGTTCCCTTGTTCCTCACGGACCCCTCCTTCTGACACACTCACCTGTGAATGGCACTTTAACTGCCCGCAGTCGACAATTTACAGCTCGTTAATGTGTCTCTCCAATACTGTATATAATTAATAATCCAGCACTCTGTATAGTCGATAAGAAGTTCATTAAAGTATTTAGATGCTGTCGTTGGTGTATTGGGGGTATATTACTGTATGAGTTCATATGGGTGGTGGCAGTACACAAAATGAGAAAATTAGCAGAGTGGGAGATGGTGAATTAACAGCGCTCGAGGCTTTCTCATTTAGCTGTGAATCAAAGGGAGAATGGTTCTTCGTGGCTTCACCTCGGCACACAGACGACGAGCCTAATAAGGAGCAGCAAGAAATTAAAGTTCTCGATTATTGTCTAACACCTCACAGCTGCAGGCAGGACCCGAGACACAGAGGTGATTAAAACCCATGATCACACAGCGTTGTAATCCAGCCGCAATGAAAAGAAAGTGTAGACAGTGATATACGGCGCGGAAGAGTAAACACTAGGACGAGACGGGTAAGACTTTTGGCAAATTTGGAGAGGGTTTACCTTTGAAATTAGGTTAAAGGCCCATTCAAGAGGGATTCTGCTTAGAGATGCGAGAATCTCTGGGATACAAGAAACCCAATGTAAGACTTCAGCAGAATCCTTCGTTTTCCAGGGCTCTTGTTTGATGTTCCTGGCATCTGTCCTGGCTCTGAAAATAATCCTTTGCTAATTTTAAGCTTTTCGCCCCATTGATGTTAGGTGGGCTGTCAGAATTTATCCCCAAATGGCAAAATTCGAAAAAAAAATCTCTTTTCATCTTCTTGGGCAGGTTTCCATTGGATTTCTTCACCAGCTTTGTCGTCACTTGTTAGGGGTGGTGGTTAGGAGGTGCTTAGCAAATTTTGGATTAGCTGTTGGGTGCATATGTGAAAAATGTGTGTTCAAAGGTCCATTCAGTGTTGTTTTAAATACTTCTATGCGTTAAAGACTCCCCTTCTGCTTTGGATCAAGTTCACAGATTTTCACCGGGGCAACGGCACCAGGAAAAGAGTTGCTAATGCTTTGTTCGCTCTACGCATTGTCAGATATAGCAAATTGAATACGGCAGACACCATTTGAGATTTTAAAGCAAGTGCGCGTAATATTCGTTGTATCTACTAGGACACGCTTTTCAATAACGCTCTTTCTAATGCTTTCAGCCGCGCATAATGCAAGGTGAAATTGAATTAGCATTATTGTAATATGTCCCAAGGCATTGTGCATAATGCCGGAAATGTGTATGTAACAATAACAGTAAGGCGAACTATCACACTCCTGTTTGAATAATGTATTTTTCAAAAAGTTGGTTTAAGTCTTTGTTTTGACCCTGATCAATGTAAAGTTTTGATTTTTACAACAGACTGTATAAAGAAGTGGACTAAGTGAGTGTGACGTCACCCATAGCGTTCAGCTCCAGTCAAGTGAAGTTCATCGAGGCTAGTGCAGTTACAGGGGCCAATTTGGAGCCGAGGTCCATTTTTGGAATTCCAACTGCCAGTATCATAGCAACCAAAGAGTTGCTGGAGCAAAGCTGTTGAAGGTAACGTCCCTTCCCTGACAGTGTTGTTAAGCACCCGCCCCCTGCCGGCGCTTAGCAACGCTGAAAATCAAACCTGTTGCTAACGCTAACGCTAAGAGTGACCTTGGGTAAAGAAGGCAGCTGATTTGTCTCTTATTAATATTCATATCTTGAGTTGTGGACACAATAGCAAAATAAAAATCAGGATCGTGTAGAGCGGGTTAATACGAACATTTTAGGACAAAAATGACGAGCCTGACAGCAGCAGTTACAGAGAGAGGGGCGACAGTTTTCTAATGTAAAGTGAATTGGAGTCGATGGAGCCGGAAGCACAGCCCATGATCACTTCCTATTTGGAACACGCCGGTAGCAGGTTAGCTATGCCCATTTATATATACAACCTATGGTTTTTACACAACTTTTCTTTTTCCATAATATTGAGCAGACATTTTTAGATATGCGAACACTTTTTCTGTCGCATTGATTGGCGTTCTTGCCTTGTGGAGCTACTTCTATCGTAAAATAACCTAAAATCATCCATACTAATCACTCTATATAATTGCAGTAAAGCCAATGTGATTGACTTGTTTTGACCAGTTCCCAATGAGACCTTTTAAGTGTATGGATTTAACCACAGACATTTACATTTGCATGAATTATTTAGCGCAGAAACAGCAGGGGGGTTCAGCTGAATGCCCTCAAACCCATAGACTAGAATTCCGTTCGAACCCTCTTATAAAAGCGCAAATGCAGAAAAAGGCCCATTAAGCATATTCCACTGATGGACCGTAATTATCAAGCAGCGCTATACATCTGTAATGAAAAGCCAAATTATAGAAGGAGTGGGCAGTGGCAGAGTGGTTAGTACTTCCACCTGTCTCCCACTATTCAAAGACGTGTGTGTTAGATGAATTGGTGATTATGGTTATTTTTTTCTGTGCGCTGGCTCAATGGGTTTTCATTTGAATTCACTTAAAAATCTGCTATACAAAATCACACTTCTCTTACATGTAAAAAGACCAGACCGTTAAAGTGCATTTCACTACTCGTTTCACAAAAATGTAGTTTACATAATTATTTTTAAGATTTTACTGAAAATCTAGTTTTTTTGTTTTAATTTGTTTTTAATTTTGGTGAAGTTTATAATTTTACTTCCTGGTTGGACATGGGCAGCAAGAGGTAATTCCATAACTGTTACCTAGCAACCGTCCTGTAAATACAGGTCAAAACTCATCTAATTTACGCAATAGTTATTGTTAATTAATCATAGAATTGTCCAAAAAATGTGTTTCTTTCGCATAAATTGTCTCTGCATTTTGGATGTAATTTTCTGTGTCGATGACGTGCTGTAGGTCGCAGTATTCCATTTTAGAACTCACCGCTTCCTGTATTTTTGGGCCATTCTTCTTAACTTTTTTTTAGACATATAAAGCCTTAATAATTTTCAAATGTGAAGTAACAGTATTGGGTTGTAGCTGCTCATAAGCTCATTATAAATGAATTTTAGACTAACTATGTCCTGGTAATGTTTCATACAGGCCTACATTCATTCTTCTTGCCACATTGTAAATGCTATTCTATTTTATTTTCCTTATTAACGATATGCTTCAGATAAGTCCTGTTCTATTGGGGTTGCATGCTTTATGCAACAGAGAGAAAGGGGCGGGCCTGCAGCACTGTGGCTGCTCCTTTAACATGAGATGGATTCTCAGTGACACAAGCTCAAAGCAGCCGCTGTGTATTGTGAATATAGACGGTGAATAGAAGGTTAGTGGAGAGAGGCAGACACAGACCGTCCTGTACACAGGCCGTCTGCATTGGGCTGTTTAGTGAAACGTGTCTGTATGACACACATTTTCTCATCTATATGGCATATGGTCACATGGTCACATGGTCACATGGTCACAGCTGTGGCTCAAACAGCCAAACTTCTCTTGCTTGTACCACCCATCCTCTCATTTAATTGAGAACTAAAATACAACGTGATCCTCGCATAGTCCAAGCCCGTCAGCCCGATAGCATCTATGTCAAACTACAGCGTTAATGCACAGACTGTCTCAGCTGCCAGTGAAAACTTTTACAGAACTTATTAGATCTAATGTGAGAAGTCTGAAGAGGTGGAAGAAGTACTCAGTTTTATTACTTAAATAAAAGTACGATACCAATGGAGGTGGAAGAAGTACTCAGTTTTATTACTTAAATAAAAGTACAGATACCAATGCAAAAAAAAAAATACTAAAAGTAAAAGTATAACATGAAAAAATCTACTTAAGTAAAAGTATTAAAGTACCCATTTAAAAATATATTTAAAAAGTAAAAAGTAAAAGTATTTTGTGCAGATTTTGAGGTCTTATAAAGCTTCAAATGTAGTGATTCTGACAAAGATTTGTGCTGAAACAGAAACAATTGAATTTATAGTTTTGTTTTTTTTTCTTATCTGTTTTTATTTGTATATTTTTGTTTGTCCAAACTACATATGAGTAAAAAATAACCCCCCTTTGCCGCAGGTCTCAAACAATAATAAAAAATGTAGTGGAGCAGAAAGTACAGACACCTTCTCTTAAATGTGAAGTAAAAGTAAAAAGTATCCACTTCTGTATCCCCCTCTCTTGTGTTGTAGGGCTGATACAAAGCGGTTCCGCTGAAATATCTTGCCTCCAAACATAAAAGAAGCCAGTGAACATGAACTCTCTGCTCTCTGCCTCTGACCCGGGGCTGTTCTGTGTGTGGGGCTGGAGCAGGGGGCAGAGCCGGGGGCTCAGAGTGAGCGCTCTGAGGGAGAAAACCTCAGAGGAAAAGTGGCTGAATCAGTGTATTTTTGGCTTCTAATTATCGGTTTAAATTATCAGTGTGACATCATAATTGCTGTTATTATTACTGATATTATCGTGCATCCCTACTTCTTTTCCATAAACTGCCACTTAACTGATGTAAAACTACGATAAATATTTACCACAGATACTATCCCACCAAACCAAGTCATAATTACAAAAACATAAAAACCTTTTGTATGCACTTAGATGGTCTGGTGTGGCGTGTATCATTGGGTTCTATTGTCCTCACTTGACCCTTCAGCTCTTTTTTAGTTTACTTGACTTTTATCATACTATTTAGTCTTAATTAATTACTGTACATTTAGTTATCATGATTTTTTTTCGTCAATAAAATAACATTACCACAAACTATGACATTATCCTTAAACATCCTTTGTATTGAGACCTATTTGTTCAGTTGCAATGCAGAAATCTTAATTAAGAAACACACACAACAGTGTAGCTTCAACTTGGAATTTACACCCTCTTGAGAGCACATATTAGATTTACACACTGTCCCTAAATTGTTGTCGGCAAATTAAGTCATGAATCCTCCTCTGTGAAAATAAACAATATATCTCGAGCATAAAAACTACGGCTCCTGGCAGATAAATAGCTTATTAAAATATAGCCGTGCTTTGAGAATAGCAAGTAGATAAGTTCATAGAGGACATCGAATGCATCAGTGTACTGTTAGTAGTTTGACTTTTAATATGCATAATTATTCAAGCTTTCCTCTAGTTAGTTATTTCACTTTTTGGAAAACATTTTATTCCTATTGTTGAATTTACCGTGCTTATGCAGACACTTGAAACCCACAGCGACCTCAAAGAACCCACTACCTCCCTCCCACCAACGGACAACTTCCCAGAAACATCAGCGGCAGAGCGGTTGGATAAAAGATGGAACCAATTGTCCACTCACACACATATAGTATACAGGAGCCCAGAGAATTGTTTAGCATTCGAAGTGTGTTGCTAAATCTAAGATGTTGCTGTGTCAATGCTCTGCTTCTGACCTCAGTGAAAATAGATCCCTTTGTACCACTGCATGAATAGAATGTCTTTGCTGCCAACTTTAAATTGAGGATGAAATGTAACAGAAATAAGAAAAGGGAGAAAATATAGAAAGACCAACTGGACAAAACGCGTTTAACAGAACCATTGACTAGGGCCGCACGATATTTGAAAAGTTTGCGATATGCGATATGGCTCTTAAGAACAGCCACATTATTGCAATATTTTAATAGACTTTTTGACTCCGTAATTTCAGTTACAATAAAACAAAAAGTACATGTTTTACTGAAATTCTGTCAAAATAAAAACTTAACAGAGACAAACCCAGGACTAAAGACTGATTTTGGACTTGATAAGAAAAGTTTTATGAATAACAGTGCACTTTTATCAAATGCAGAACGTTGGTATTATTGCAGTATAGTTAGTTTGGTGTGATTTCGACATCAGCCAATATTGCGATATCGGTATGTTTGTGATATATTGTGCAGCCCTACCACTGACCTTTTGTAACCCTCAGGAATTGAATGGCAGTTGTTACAACTGTAAATGCTATGTGTATTTTATATTTTGTTTGGTTGTGTCCAACAGGCACCAAACTGGGCCCTGAGGCGTTCCGGTTCGACAGTGGAGCTGAGGCCACAGCCACCAGACTGAGTGACAGATATTATATTCTACGGCCAGAAGTCATTGAAAGCTACATGTACATGTGGAGACTAACGCACGACCCCAAGTACAGAGAGTGGGGCTGGGAGGCTGTCCAGGTGAGACACATACTGCAATACGTCTTACGATACGTTATTTAGGCCTAACTACTACTACTCTTATTACTATCACTACACCTACTACAACTACTACTGCGTCTAGTACTTATTTCAGCATTACCTGGTCATAAAAAAATGCAATACAAATAACAAAAAGTATCCTAAACATTGCCATCATACATAAACATTTAAAGGTGCACTAAAACTTTTTCTGGTACACCACCTCTGTCTATGGAGATGATATTGCTTTGCCTGGAATGTTCCATTATGGCTTGTAACTTATCTTTCTGGCATTCATTCGGGTGTTTTTGTATTGCTTAATGATATCTTAAAAAAATGTACTGTGTGTTACTGTGAGCGGAATGGCCTCTCTAAAGATCTGACCTGTAACCTGGCCTAATGGCGCATAGTTACAAGTTATAAAGTGCACCTTTAATGTACTTTTTTTGGCGAATGATCTATGTGTGCTGTCGCTGGCTGGGAAAATGGTTTTATGCAGTCTACATTTAGCTGAAAGGTAGAATAAAAACGGGTTGCACATATTGGTTCGGACTGAGCGGTGAAATAATGTTTTTCTGCTATGATGGTTAATAAATTTACTTTTACTGCGACAGATCAGGCAAGGGACAAATCGAGCCCTTCAAAATGTTGTCCCTTCCAGTGACAACTCCATTCAAGGTCCAGCCATAAATTGCTTTTTAAAACCTTTACACAACAGAAGGGCAATGCTTCTTGTTACTAGGACAAAATCTGAAACATGATACAGTTTATCTATCAGACAATGAAATGTGGTACAAACAGATTCATAAATAGACTTAGATTCAGGCCTCTCTGTTATCCTCTACCTGCTCTGTAGATATGATGGCATTGTAGGTTCATTTGTGCCCAGAGGAGGTAGAGGTTGCATACGAGTGCTGTTATTAGCATGGCATTAGACAGGAGCATGTTAGCTTAGCATTCAGTGGCAGATCAGGCTGACAACTGTGACATGCCTGTAATTATAAAGCATAAAGGTTGACAGAAGTGCCCACCGCTCCTCTACGTGAACACGGGGATCTAACACGCCTGGGTCTTTGTTAATGAATGTGTATAAGCCAGCCCTTTGTAGCAGGGCTAATAATGTGCTAATCCGCTTGGCTAGCCCGACACTCTCCATTAGCCCTTGTCAGATTTTGTGTTGCAGGTGTCTAAACCGTGTAGCTAACAAAACTTGTCAGAAAGTTTGGTGTATTTATGCTACAAGAAAAAATGGAATGGAAATGAAAAATTGTGTTATTTTTGGAGACAAAACATAAAATCAATAAAGTAATTTCCAAGGTAGGAACTAAACACGGCACCAGAAAACATCGATGCTCCT